>JBBPCV010480779.1:0-11723 GCA_037974505.1 Plocamopherus tilesii
TTATTATTATTATTATTATTATTATTATTATTATTATTGTTATTATTATTATTATTATTATTATTGTTGTTGTTGTTATTATTATTATTATTATTATCATTATCATCCTCATCACTATTATTATTATTATTATTATTATTATTATCATCATCATCATCATCATCATCATCACTATTATTATTATTATCATTTTTACCATGAAGAGTATCGACGGTTACCGAGGCTTTCATTCAGGCACAGACAGGAAAATGCATTGTGACGTTGGAAATGGCACCAGACCAGCAACAAGTCTCATCCATCCAATTTGAATGCACCCCGTGAACCCAAGGAGAGCACATCACATTACCACTAACACTATCACAGCGGCAATTTTACAAGAGCGTCATTCACTCAGTCATGGGTACTGATAGGATCTCCCCTTCCCCATAGTAATTGTCTTACGGTAGCCAGCTTACATCCGTGTGACAGGATGAGGAATATTGATTTAAGAGCAGAGAGACCCCGCACCCTCGCCCCTCCCTACCCCCACAATAAAAACAAAACAAAAGCAAAAACGAAAAACAACAACAAAACAAAACAAAATACCCCCCCTTCCCCCCAAAAAAAACAAAAAAACAAAAAACAACAAACAACAATAACAAAACAACAAAAAACAAAAACAAAAAAACAAACAAAACACAAAACAAAAGAAAAAAAAACCCAAACAAACCAAAACCCAGACAGGAAAACTCCCATGCGATGCCTTTAGCAAGAATCGTCTGAGACGACTCCCAGTCCTGAACGAGCAGAGAGCAGACGGAACACTGACACAATGTTGCGTTGTATCATTTTGTTGTGGCATCAGCCACTCTCCGCTCAATGCTGACCAGTAGAGAGAGAAGTCAGTTTCTGAGCTAACTTAGCAAGCTGTTAATATCTTTTACCTCATACAAGGAAATGTCTAGATCTAGATCTAAATTTGCCAGACATCTGCTTATCTAGACCATCATCGTAGAAACGTTTATTTATTCAAGAGATGACGGGGAGAGATAAAATAGCACTTTATAATCAATAGCACTTTATAACCAATAACACCTCAATAACCCTGTCAGCTTCGACAGACTTGCAGACGTCATTTTACCCGATGCAGGAACAATAAATCAAATTCTGACAAGATGGTCTTCCTTTTTTACGCTAAAAATAAATTATATGGAATATTTTTGCTTGTTGGATCGGTTCGTCGGTTTTCTTTTGCCGCATTTTTCTTTGTAATGAATCTTTAATATTATGGCGTATAAAACTGTAATATATTATATATCATAATTATATAAAGGTATATTATATCAATATTATATTATAGATCCACCTGTTGAGCTGGAACGCGGCTGGCTGGTTTGGGTTCATTGCTTATTTTGGCCTTTTCGAGGTGACGCCGACTTACAGTGTAACAGTTCTCCACCCGATCTACACGGGGCATAAAGCTAAAAATAGAAATCAATGCCGCCACCACGGACTCGATGACCTCATTCTTTCTACCATTGACCCTTGAATTATTGGTCATAATTAAAACTGACCACCAATTCTAAATAAAGGAAGAGAAATGCCTGGGTAGACTCTCTTAAAAGTGGCGTACATGCAAATGCTTTGTAGTATATAAACAAAACACAGGTTTGAGGTAAGGGGCTGAATTGTAGCACAAATAATCAGATCTCACACATGAGATAAATAGAATAAATAATATAAAGAGCTCTTGTTATGTAGCGCATATTCATATCCTCTCAATCGTTCTCTACGAGCGTTGATTCCCATCCTTTAACCTTCTCAACTCCTTGAGGAACATACAGAGCAGCAGCCACTTTACAGACGCATCACTATAATTAGTATACTGACAAAGTCTTTCATGGCCTTTTTATAGTCAGGTACTCAATTTACACCTGAGCGGGATGAAGACAATGAAGTGTGTAAAGAGCTGTCTCCCAAGAACTCAACATCGCACCGGAGTGATCAGGATTCGAACCTCGCGGTTTTCAGCTCTGGTGCCTACTGGTTTGGCTTCGATGCCAGATACAGACAATTTCCAATGGTCCCATTTATAATAAGGATAAGAAAAACACAGGGGAAATTTTAACCCATCTAGTGCCAATAGGGGATAATGATAATAATGATAATAATAATAATAATAATAATTGTGAATAATAAATAACAATTCACGTCGAAATAGCTTCTGGATTTACTCTAAACGTTTATTTGGTAGCAAAGACATGTAAAAGCAAACTGCACTGTACGAAGATCGGACAAAGACTGAATATACATGGTGGAAATGAAAGTAGCCCCACCGAGTAACCTTGGGATGGGTAGGCCCACACCGGCCGTACAAAGGCTCCATTGTCCTACCTTGCCGTAATGACACCCCCCTTGCTAGCTCCGGCACTAGGAGCGGTCCAAGACGGATGGGTATAAGGAAATGTTGATAGGGGAGGAGGAAGAAGAAGCAGAGAGGAAGAGGAAAGTAGCAAACCTTATCACCCCCTCCCTCACTGGTACATAAATCCACAACAGTTGCCTTTGTTTCAGTTTGTTGCGTTTTGAGCGATGTGACTAAAAGTAACTTCAAAAAATCTGTAACTTAATTATTTGTATGATCTAGGGAAATTTGACGATGACGGTAGGATGAACATGTTCTTTAACACCACGATCTGTCTCATCTGAAAAGGCCATTTGTTTGGAATACTTCTCAAAAAACAAAAAACAAAACCTTACTGAAAGGCTGAACATATTGTACATATTATATTATATTATATATATTATGAAATGTAATGGCACATTATGTTAAACAATCTAATGGTACACCTTGTAATGCCTATAAAATCATTCCACCATACCCAAGGGCGTTTGACACATGGAAAACAAATACAATTACTGACAATATAATTATAGTTAACGTCAATCAGAAAACACTTTCTAAATGATTCTGGGGTTTGTTTTCCAATCTATGTTTGGTGTTCTTAAGTTACGAATAATATGCCTGCATTTCATTCATACGTTTGCCGTTAATTAATTTTCCTCACATCGTTGCTCTCTGTTTTTGCTTTTTCCCCCCAGAAATGGCGCATCCATCCCTTACTCACTAGGCAACATAACCTTTAACCTTTTAGCACCCGGCCCAGTAGCACGTCCAGGGAGTGGTGATTTTTACAACACAGAAGCACTACACGATTTTGTCCGGGCCAAACGAGTCAAAGTTCTAATGGAGGATCATTATTATGTCACCAACATAAGACATGAATATTATGCTGTGTTTGAATTCATGGTTACTGGATGGTGAGTTATTGCAGCCTTCGTGTGTCAAGGAGTTGACACCTGACAAGAATGGCTAAAATATACACAGATTGATTTTGAACTAAATATTCTGAGAAAAGTTGCAATTTTGTCATAAGAATAAAAGTAATATGTAAGAGAAGATGGTTTGTGAAATGAATATCAATTGCAATTACACGTACCTTAAATTGAGGGCCGTTGCACTTTACATCAATTAAAACAACTATATAACAATGTTTAACGTTCTGGGGTTTAAATCATGATGACAAATCACATTCTAATTTCAAATGTATATCAATATCAATATCAATATATGTATATTATATATATATATATATATATATACGTGTGTGTGTGTCTGTGTGTGTGTGTATGTGTGTGTGCGTGTGTGCGCCCATACTATATAATAATATTGGTTGAATCTCAACGTAACACAAGTATTATGTTTATGATTGAATATGTCTATCACATTATGCTTTTTTACACTCAGCAGTAATTTCAAGGTGTTTGTAGAAGAGCTATCATTGGATTCAATTTGAAAGTTATTAATTTTATTAATTATTTCATTGGAAATATAATTTAATGTCTCAACATCGTTTGAAGGATTTGCCTATGGTGTGTCTCCTTCTCAACCAGGTGTGACTGCAATGGCCATGCGTCTTCGTGCAATACCATTCAACTTCCATACACTTGTAATTGTTTGGAAAGTAGCAACACGGAAGGAGCTAGAGTAAGTTTAGGGGAATTATTATTATTATTATTTTTATTATTATTATTATTATTATTATTAATATTATTATTATTATTGTTATTATTATTATATTATAACCATTATTATTATTATTAATATCATTATTATCATTTAATTATATATTTTAAAAAACCCTTACATACATAAGGTAGAAGAAAAGAGAATTTGAAAGTACACACATGACAAGAGTTTCATAATCCAAATAGGCACAGCACTAAAAAATACACAGTGAAGAAAAGTCATTAGTCAGACGCAGGCTTTGTCATGTTATTAAAATCAGATATGATCTGTTTATATCCACGTATGAATGAAATGATCGTCTAATAAAATGTTACACTGCGTTTAATGATTGATGTACTGGGTACTAGATTGATTTATTGGTTGAGTTATTACCTTTTTTTCAAGAAATATTACTTAAAGCATGTCTCTTTTTCCTGGATGGCTAGGTGAGATCTTCACATATCATTTTAAAAGTCTGGATTTTTAATTGGTTGATTTTGTTTCATCATCATCTTAAAGATACACATAATATAGCAATATGTTATGTTCCTTTTTCCAGTGTGACAAGTGCAAGCCTTTGTTCAATGACAAACCATACAGGAAGGGAGACAATCTTAATGCCTACTCATGTATCGAGTGCCAGTGTTACGGTCATGCGGATAGCTGCAGGTACGATGCCACAGTGGATCCATTTCCAGGTGAACACGACAAAGGGTCAGGTGGAGTCTGTGTTGACTGCCAGCACTTCACCACTGGACGTTTCTGTGACACCTGCATGGCTGAATACTACCGTCCTACCGGTGACAGTCTTTACAAGATCGACGTCTGCCAGCCGTGTGACTGTGATATGGCTGGTGTTGCGAATGGGCAAAAGGATTGTGCGAAGGTAGGTAGATCATTTATGTGAGTTATGTGTCTCCTAAATCTAAGGATACGATCATTGGAGTTTCATGGGCATTCAGCAATTGGTGGTTTTCGTTTGTTTTTGTTGATGAATAGTGTGTTCTGGTCATTCATACTTGTTGAAGATTTAACAACCATTGTAATATACAAGCAAGTCTTAAGTAATTATCTACTTTAGACTTGTTAACTGGCTGCTTTTTGTTTTTTTTTGTTTTGTTGTTTTTTTTGTTTTTGTTTTCTGTGTTTGTTGGTGTTGGTGTTGGTGTTGGTGTTGTTATTGTTGTTGTTTGTTTGTTTGTTTATTTGTTTGCTTATATTGTTTTTTGTTTTGTTTTGTTGTTGGTTTTTTGTTTTGTTTTGTTTTTTTGTTCTTGTTTTTTTGTTTGTTTGTTGTTTGTTGTTTTGGGGTTTTATATGTGTTTTTTTAGTGGGATTTTTAAATTTTTTGCTTGTTTGTGCAATTGTCATTCTTGTTTTTTTTGTTTCTTCATCTGTCTCCAGGTTGGTGGCCAGTGCAATTGTAAGGCCAACGTGGAAGGCAGGCGATGCGATACGTGCAAGCCAGGCTTCTACAACCTTGACGCAAGTAATCCAGACGGGTGCCAGCCTTGCTTTTGTAACCAGCTTGGTGTCAAGAACAGTGACGCCACCTGTAGCACAAGCACTGGCCAGTGTAACTGTAAGTCCAATGTGAGAGGTGAGCTTTTGGACTTATGGGATGGTGTATCATTCTTGTGTTATTAGGATATGTGTGTGTATGTGTGTGTATGTGTGAGTGTGTGTGTGTGTGTGTGTGTGGCTGAGGTTGGTGTATGTCTGTATTTGGGTAGGTGTGTGTATGTGGCTGGGGTGGGTGTATGTGTGTGTTTGGGTAGGTGTATGTGTGTGTGTGTTCTAGCTTTTTCCTCAAAGAATGTTAAATAGAGTCAAAAGGATAATAATTACTTTCTTACCTACTTTTTTTTTTAACCTAATTAAGTCAAAATATAATGGATATAAATGTTTCACACAGGCCTTCGTTGTGATGAGTGTGAGTTTGGTTACTTTGGTCTGACTGTCAGCAATGCGGAGGGATGTACACCTTGCAACTGCAATCCGATTGGTTCGACCACCACTTACTGTGACCCATCAAGTGGGCAATGCAAATGTAAGCCAAAGGTACAAGGCGTCAAATGCGATGGCTGCAAGGATAGCTATTTCAACTTTACTGCTGGCTGCGATTCGTGTAACTGCAATGCTCAAGGAACAGAGCCAAACACTGTGTGTAATAAAACAACAGGACAGTGCATGTGCAAGAGGAATGTTGAAGGTACACGTTGAATATTGTTTATTAGAATGTGGAGTTGTGTTCCCCACATTTCTTTTAAACAATACTGTATTAAGATCTCTTAATTCTTAATAAACTCATATGCATATAAACATCAGCATTGTGTACCAAAAAGCCTTGCATCATTTCTTTATTAATGACTTTCAGAGATCGAAAACACCAGTGCAAAATAGAATGATCTGGAGAGCAATGATAAGTAATATATTATTTTTACGTGAACATTTTTAGAGTTAAATCTGGCATTAGTGAGATGATCATAGTTTAGGGCAAGCATCCCTCAGTGACAGTGAAGCCATTTAGTTACTTCCATGCATGTTATGAAATGGTTTCAGCATTATAATCATGTTTTCAAATAAAAAGGTAAACCAAAAGTAAACCTGGAGAAGTCCTGATGACGAAACTTGAAATTTCAAAGCAATTAATGGTCAAGCAGTATAAGCACTCGAAGAATTCCGAATGGAAAATAACCTTACAAGATCTAGTGCTCTAATATTTACATACAAATCTTTGTGTAGATATTAATTTGTATTCATACTTCCCTATTACTTTCAGATTATAGAATTAATTACCAATCAATGTAAAATATGATGAAGATACTGAAGATTTTAAACAGAAACTGAAATGTACAACATTAGTATTTAAAGACATATAGCCTAATTACTTTTCAATGTGTTGATAATAATACTCAGTTAACTGAGTTTGTCAGCTTTTATGAAGAAGAAAAAAAACTCTGTTCACTCCAGCAATGGTCTAATATGAGTGCCCAACTGTAGGCATAGGAAGAATGTGTCAGTTTGCTAAAGTGATGCATTTTAAAATGGCTGCTGCACCGTATCTTCTCTGAAGTTGAGATGATTTTCTTGATGGTAAAGGCTTATCACAGAACCTTTTAAAAACTGTATATAGTGTGATTTAATGGATATGGTCGTAAAGGCTGTACTTTTTTCCTTTAACATTGATTTTAGATTGAGCAAGACGTTTTAATACCATATCAAATAAAAATGTATATTTTGAGTTTCAAATAATCCATTAGCTCAAATCGCAGCTGTTCTTAGAGTCTATAGATTATTGATTGATTTGTTAGAAAAAACAATGACTAGCACCAACCCCATAACAACAAAACAAATGAGTAAATAAGAGGAAATGGAGAAAAAAAAAATATCAGCTTTAAGGTTCTCAAAAAAAAAAAAAAATTAAATCATGTGCATTTCAAACAGTTTATAAAATCATAACTTGTCAATTATTTCAGTTCCTTTTATTTCCCTTTTCTTTTTTAAAGTGAAACTCATAACGATAAAATTCCCTTTTGAGCTTACTTTACTTTTGAATGAAATAAATTTGGCATACAATGTTTAAATCAAAACAGGTATCTATTGTGACCTATGCAAAGATGGAGCCTATAATTTTGGCAATTCAGAAGCTTTTGGTTGTGACAATTGCCTCTGCCAACTTGGGGGCACTGTCAATGGGACAGGTTCATGCAATCAGACGTCAGGGGATTGTTTCTGTAAAGAGAACGTTCAAGGACGAGCCTGCAGTGAATGTAGGCCAAGCACTTGGGGCCTCAATGCTTCTGATCCCTTAGGATGCCAGTCTTGTGGGTGTGATCAAACAGGTAAAGCAAATGTAAACGTATGTATCATAATGACTTTCTTCTATCTAATCGATGATTCATTCATTTCATTTCATTCATTCATTCAATCATTCATTGCATTTCATTTCATTCATTCATTCATTCATTCATTCATTCATTCATTCATTCATTCATTCATTCACTCATTCATTCATTCATTCATTCATTTATCCCTTTACTCCTGTTGAAAGACAAGATCTCCCCAAACATGACAATTCTTGCTATGTCTGTTCTTTAAAATTCTTCTTGTTAGATTTCACACTTTCCATTTCTTCTGAAAGGCTCATCCTTGGCTGATCTCTTTCCCCTTCTCCATATCGACAGTCTTTAAGTTTTATTCATGCCTTGAGGATTTTAAATGAGGGCTACACCACATTGTAAAGATCTGTTGTTTATAACTTCGTTTTTTCATTTTATCTAACAGCAATTTGTTTATTTGTTTTATTTTATTTGTTTTTGTTTTGCTTCATTTCTTTCCTTTTTGGAGGGGTTGGTTTTAGTCTGATTTTGTTGGTGAGCTTTTTTTTTGTTTGTTTGTGTTTGTTTATTTGGACCCATAGATTTGTAGGATTTGGCTGTATTTTCTGTCAATACCTATGTAATTGTGAATTTTTGTTTGACGTGTTGTTATAGGCATATTTTAAATATAATGTTATTCTTCTATTAACCTGAAATGTATTCTGTCTCAACTGTCTGATTAGAAACATAACGTGTTATGTATTTGAATGTAAATGTCATGACATATGGATTTAAAGCAACAGATTTTTGTTCTGTGTTTTTAGAAGAGAACGTAAAAATTCTGTAAATAATTTTAACGTGTAAATTGAAGGAGCTCATGAAATTATTTGAAGACTGGTAATTTGCTTTGAATATGTAAGTCATTATAAGAGATACATGTATAAGGTAATAAAATGATTTATGTTTCAAACAACTGACTTTTAACAATGCCTGAAAATGTGATTCTAAAATATTAAGGACTCTGGTTTTAGAGAACGTCTACAGGTAGCTAAAAATTGTTCTTTTTGTGATTTTGTTTTGCTTTGTTTTAATTTTAGGGGATTTTTTGTTGGGTTTTTTTGTTGGGTTTTTTTCATCTTTTTTTTCTCTCCTTCTTCACAGGCACATTATTGGACTTTCAGTCCGTATGTGACCAAAATACTGGCCAGTGCTCTTGTGTAAGTAACAGACAAGGCCAAAAATGTGAGGCTTGTGCAAATGGTAAGTGCTAAACATGAGTTCTATTTTTTACTTGTTTCTTTTCTTTTACTTTTTTGTTTGTTTGTTTGTTTTGTTGGGGGGAGGGAGAAGGGGTTGTTGTTGTTGTTATTGCTCCTGATGCTGATGTTTTTCCTGTTGTTTTGTTCTGGGTTTTTTGGTCTATTATTTAAAATTTTGATTATCCTCATTATGTAATCAAGTTATGTTGCACAATTGTTTGTGATTCTGTAATACATATAAATTCTGTGAAAATTGCAAGTAATGAATTTCAGTGCCAATTATAATACAATCGATTTTCATGAAAGGGTAAATATTTAATTCTCAGATAAAATAAATTTAGTTATTGTCACAGGTACATATCCAATTGAAATCTTAATTAGTCCCAACATTTCCGTCACATTTTATCAAGAAGAAGATTTTTTACATGTTCCTGAAAAATTCTTAGATTCAACTGTTTCCTTATTTACATATTATACAAATTCTTCTGTAAAGATGATCTGTCTACATTCAAGGAATCAAAATATCAGGCATTTCTGAAAACAATTTTTTCAATCGATTTTAGAAGTTTAAAGAATATAAACACATTATTATGCTTTAAAGCTTGATCAAATACCTTCCTGAATTGTTCAACTTTTAGAATTTATTGTGAAAAGGGCTGTAGAATTATGCAACAGAACTGCCATAAGTTTTCTCTTACACTTATTCATAATACATTGTGTGTAAAAAAAACCCAACAAAACATATTTCCTATTATATTATTCACAATGCTTTATATGAATTTCATTTCATCTGTTTTTTCCATTGTTGCTCCTCAATGAGATATCTTTTTTCTCCCTTTCTTTCATTCCCACTTTCCTTTTTTGCATTAATTATGTTGAATGCCTGTACTCCTTCTTAGGCTTCTACATCAACCCCAGTGGTGGATGTTTTGCTTGTGACTGCCATATCAAAGGCACTCTCCAAGGAACTTTTTGTGACACAGTGACTGGACAGTGTGAATGTAAAACAGGAGATTTTGGTGTCACTGGTCGTCAATGTAATGAATGCTTGCCTACATTTTACAGTTTCAATCAACGCCTTGGATAGTGAGTGAAGAATTATTGAAACTATCCATTGAACCAGTTGTACACAAAAAGCTGATGAAAAAATCATCCACAGAAATAAACTGCAGCTTTCATCTTGTCTTATAGAATGAAAGATTTTCTTATGTCACTGATTCAAAAATTGCGTATTGTGATAGTTACTTAAATCTGAAAAGACTCACAAATACCCTTGTTATTTTTTCAGATTATAACTCTTTTGCTATCCTATTAATAACATAATATATTCAAAATAAAATCAATTAATGGATTTTATTTACAATAATTTCAATGATGCATAAAGTGGAAAGAATTAACATTCACACATACTGTTCATGTATACTTTTTAAGGTGTTTTCTTTTTTATTGAAATATTACAATCTATTTTTATATATAATTTAAACATTTTTATTCATAAAGCTGCATTCCATGTGACTGCCTCATGGCTGGTAGTCTTAATGACACGTGTCATCCAGTTACCGGCCAATGTGAATGCAAAGAACTGGTTCAAGATCGCACATGCAGTTCGTGTAAACCAGGTTCAAGTCAGCTTGAAGCTAGTAACAAATATGGATGCAGCAGCGGTAAGAGCAAATACACCATATCATGGAAAGCAGATACAGGAATTAAAAAGCTTTGTTTTTTTCTTCAATTTCTTTGAATTTCTTCGTTTGATACTATAAAATCTGTCACTCTCAAAGTGATGAGCTTATTTCATTTAATTTGGATTTATATTTTAGGTATAAACCCATGGTAATATAATCAATGTAATAATATCTAACAGTTTCAACATATTTTTGTTTTTCATAATTCATTCCTATTTTAGATGAGCTCTCATGTTTATGTTATCATTATGATATCATTGATTTTTTTTCAAAATGAAACAAAGCCACATTGCTGAAAAGCATGATATCAGTATAATAAAAATGTACATCTTTCCTTCCATATTGCTAAAAACCATGATATCAGTATAATAAAAATGTACATCTTTCCTTCCAGTACCTTTCCAACAGCCACCCCCTGACCTTTTGGACAGAACCTCAACATCAATTACCTTGAAATGGAACAAACCTGACTATGAAAATGGTGTGATCTCTGTATACAAGATTTTCAGAAATGATACACAGGTCCATGAAGGATCTGCAGAAGGTAATCAGATATGAGATCAAATTTGTCATCTCTTGGAAGAGAAATTATATTTAGTTGAAGGTATATACGTCCACATGTGAACACCATGTACATTCTCACAAGCTGTCAGTACATCTATCTTCTTCTTCCTCATACTATATTCTATGGATAACTCAATTAAATTTAGTTGTTTTTTGTTGGATTTTTTTGTTGTTTGTTTTTTGGTTGTTTGGTGTGTTTTTTTGTTGGTTTTCTTTTTTTTTTGTTTTTTTGTTTTTTGTTTTTTTGTTTTGTTTTTTGTTGTTGTTGTTTTTTGTTTTGTTTTGTTGTTTGTTGGTGTTGGGTTTTTTGTTTTTTTTTTTTTTCTTGTTTTCAGTTTATCTGGCT
>JBBPCV010481890.1:0-11721 GCA_037974505.1 Plocamopherus tilesii
AAGAAGAAGAAGAAGAAGAAGAAGAAGAAGAAGAAGAAGAAGAAGAAGAAGAAGAAGAAGAAGAAGAAGAGGAAGAATAGTAATAATAATAATATATAATAATAATAATAATAACAATGATGATAATAATAATAATCATAAGATAATAATAATAATAATAACAACAACAATAATAATAATAAAATAATAATAACAATAACAATAATAATAATAAAAATAATAATAATAACGATAATAATAGTAATAATAATAATAATAATAATATTAATAATAATAATCATCACCATCATAAGATAATAATAATAACAATAATAATAATAATAATAACAACAACAACAACTATAATAACAGCAATAATAATAATAATAAAAGTAGTAATAATAATAATAATATTAATAATAATAATAATAATAATAATAATAATAATAATAATAATAATTCTCTGTACATAGACCCAGTAATGATTGCATCTAAACTATTTTCTATACATAGACCTACTGTTGATTACATTTAAACTATTTCTATACTTTGACCTCCTCATGATTACACCTAAACTATTTTCTATACTTGACCTCCTGATGATTACATCTAAACTATTTTCTATACGTTGACCTGGTAATGACTACATCTATATCATTTTTCAATACGTTGACCTAGTAATGACTACATCCAAATCATTTTCTCTACGTTGACCTAGTGATGATTACATCCGAACTATTTTCTATACGGTGACCTGGTAATGACTACTTCTATATCATTTTCTATACGTTGACCTACTGACGATTACATCTAAACTATTTTCTATACGTTGACCTGGTAATGACTACTTCTATATCATGTTCTATACGTTGACCTACTGACGATTACATCTAAACTATTTTCTATACGGTGACCTACTGACGATTACATCTAAACTATTTTCTATACGTTGACCTAGTGATGATTACATCTAAACTATTTTCTATGCGTTGACCTAGTGATGATTACATCTAAACATTTTTCTATACGTAGACCTAGTCATGATTACATCTAAACTAATTCTATATGTTGACCTCCTGATGATTACATCTAAACTATTTTCTATACGTTGACCTAGTCAAGATTACATCTAAACTATTTTCTATACGTAGACCTGGTCATGATTACATCTAAACTATTTTCTATACGTAGAGCTAGTCATGATTACATCTAAACTATTTTCTATACGTAGACCTAGTCATGATTACATCTAAACTATTTTCTATACGTAGAGCTAGTCATGATTACATCTAAACTATTTTCTATACGTTGACCTAGTCATGATTACATCTAAACTATTTTCTATACGTTGACCTAGTCATGATTACATCTAAACTATTTTCTATACGTAGACCTAGTCATGATTACATCTAAACTATTTTCTATACGTTGACCTCCTGATGATTACATCTAAACTATTTTCTATATGTTGAACTCCTGATGATTACATCTAAACATTTTTCAATTCGTTAACCTACTAATGACTACATCTAAACTTTTTTTCTATATGTTGACCTCCTGATGATTACATCTAAACTATTTTCTATATGTTGACCTCCTGATGATTACATCTAAACTATTTTCTATACGTTGACCTCCTGATGACTACATCTAAACATTTTTCTAAATCTAAGCCTAGAGTTTGATTACATCTAAACAGTTTTCTTAACTTATGCCTAGACTGTCACTACATCTAAACAGTTTTCTAAACCTATGCTTAGAGTCTGATTACATCTAAACAGTTATCCAAACCTAAACCCAGTGATGATTACATCTAAACAGTTTTCTAAACCTATTCCTAGTGATGATTACATCAAAACATTTTTCTAAACCTAAGCCTAGTGATGATTACATCGAAACATTTTTCTAAACCTACGCCTAGAGTTTGATTACATCTAAACATTTTTCTAAACCTAAGCCTAGTGATGATTACATCGAAACATTTTTCTAAACCTAAGCCTAGAGTTTGATTACATCTAAACAGTTTTCTAAACCTAAACCTAGTGATGATAACATATAAACATTTCTTCTCAACCTAAGCCTAGCGTTTTGCAATGCTTGGTGTGTAGCTTTAGAGAACACTTACCAGTGCCTTCGTATATGCCGATGACCTTGACCCCTAGACTAAGAGCCATGTTGCAGAGCAGAAGGCTGGCCATCTTCTGGAGTCCATTGAGATCCTCGTAGTGGGAGTCCATGTACCAGTAGGGCATGTAGAAGGCGAAGAACAGAACGCCACTTACAACAGCCCCTACGTTGGCTGATGGGGACGAGAAGGTGGCGAGGGGGAAGCGAGCAGTGAGGGGGAGGGGGAGATGGAGAAGGCCGGGCGGGTACGGGGACAGCGGGACGGGGGGTAGGGGAGGGGAATGGGAGGGGGCGGAGAAGGGGATGAGGGCGAGAAGGGGACAAGGGTTGTAGTTACTTTACCAAACATTTAGGCTAAGACAATGTATATTGCTAGGATGAGTCCTAATTTATGGTCATAACAATAACAACAAAAACAACAACAGCAGTGACAACAGCAACAACAACAACAACAACAGCAACAACAACAACAACAAAAGCATCGTCAATACTGTATTAAAAATCTTTTAGAAAACCACTCCTATTTGTAGATAAAATGTTCCCGCAAAAGATTTTCGGTAAGCTAAATTTACAAACATTTATAGTGCACATCTAAACCTACACCACAGGGTGGTAATCTGAGTCCACTTCTCTTAACTATCTATCTAGAAACGGCATTGAAAGTACTGCGAACACGCCTGCTAAACAAAAGAGTAACAAGGGAAATTATATGAGCAGACGATGTTGACATCATTTTTGATACACAAGAAGAAGCACATAGCTACATCCCAATAATATCTAATACTTTAAAGCAATGGAATCTTAAAGTCAATGAAACAAAAAAAGAAATGACAACAAAAAGACGATATACTACAGAAGAGTGGAGAAAAGCCAGAAAGTTGTCTTTAAATGAAAACGACGATATCTAGAAAAGAAAAATACTTGCTCAAAATGCATTCCAAAAATTTAAAAACATATTGAACAGAAGCCAAATACTCAGCGAAGAAAAGTGAATTACACTCCACGAAGCACTTGTCACACCAATTTTACTTTACAACTGTAGAACTTAAGGACTTACCAGTATAAATATGGATAGTTTAGACACAATGCACAGAAAACATCTAAGAAACACCGTCGGCATACATTGGCCTGAAAAACTCACCAACACAGACCAAATGAGCGCTGCAAAGTTAAACCACTAAGTCAAAGAATCAAAGAACATAGCTGGACACATCCTTGGAAGAGATGAAACAATTCCGGCCCAGACAGCAATGGCTGAATATTTTCAAGATGGACCGAAATTCAAAGGAAGAACGCCGACATCACTGCCAATAACATTGAACCAAGATCTCAAGCATTACATGAAACATGTAAAAGAAACAAAGGACAAGTCACACACAATACCATCAGGGCCCAAATCTACAAGAGACCTCCAGGAATTGAAAATGGAAAAAAGTCACGGGCATAATAAAGAAATACTGAAGAATTGGCATTGTCGAATACAGTTTAGGGCAGTGTCTATAGGACTCCGAATCCTATTATAATAATAATAATTATCATCATCATCATCATCATCATCATCACTATCACCATCACCATCACCATCATCATCATCATCATCATCACTATCACCATCACCATCACCATCATCATCATCATCATCATCATCATCCTCATCATCATCATCATCATCATCATCCTCATCATCATCCTCATCATCCTCATCATCCTCATTATTATTATTATTATTATTATTATTATTATTATCATTATTGTTATCATCATCATCGTAATCATTATCATCATCATCATCATCCTCCTCCACATCATCATCATCATCATCATCATCTCTCACCCTCATCCTCTCCCTCCCTTTGCCTCTCATTCTTCTTCTCTCTCCCTTTGTCTCTCATCCTTTTTCTCCCTCCATCCCTCTCCCTCTCCCCCCATCTCTCTCCCTCCCTCTTGCTCACCCTCACAGATGTCATGGAGATCAGATTTCTGTGGCCTCAGAACATTCCATTTATTCAAATTTTTTTCATTATCCGTTCATTACAAAAGAATGGCCACTGCATTCTTAATGATTTTTAATACATGCAGTGTAATTTTTGTTGTTGTTGCTGTAGCAGTTTAAGAGGTTACCTGTGGACAAAAATTGGTCTTATGCCTGTATTGATTACATTGCATTTTGTGGTTACCTAGACTGATCATTCATTTCAGTGAATTGTGCCTATTGTTGCTCCTGGGAGGTTGTTGTTCTTCTTTGTCTCCATATGTCCTTTATTGTCCTTATTTATCACCTATAAAAAATATTTGAGTAAATACATAATACAGCTTCTTTTGGCTTCTCCCGTTATATATCCTTCGTCTCCAACCCAGTCCTGTTTATTGCATCCTCCTCTTTCACACCAGCTGCCAACATTACATCTTCCTTAATTCCATCCGTATACCTTCTTTTCAGTCTTGTTCTTTTCCTCTTACCTGGTAGTGACATCTTCAGAATTCTCATACAAGTTTGGAGTAAATACTACAAAGCCCATAGAATAATGGTCTGTGGTCTACAGCCCATGAACATGGCCTAAGCTCAGGGTAGCCTGCTAGCACTACCTGGTGTTAAAAGTGCATTGGATACGATAGAAAGGGTCTTGTCATGCATAATTGATTTTCTTTTAGATCCTTTGTCATATACATTGTGTAGCTACATGAACATCCATTATAGATGTATAATCATTCATCTGGTCCATAGATTGCACTATATTTTGCCTTTTTGTTTTGTTGAGCGCTCTTTTGGGGTTTTTCATTTTACAGAAAGTCTGAAGTCCCAGCCGTCCATGTTCTTATTGAGTGACATGACAAGCATGCCGAGGCAGTTGTCAGTTAGCTGCCTCGCACCCTCTTCCCATCTCTTTTGGAAGCAATTTGAACTTCCCATCCTATCCAAAAGCTATACTGAATCTCATTTGTCATATTACTAATGTGTTAGATTGTGTTACGTTTATTCCATGGAAATGAATAATTCCGAAAGCTTCTCTTTTACAACTATAATTGCAGGAGGATGTGCCGCCAGCTCTCTTCATTCATTATCCTCTCATTATATTTGGTTTAATACTGGCACTCATGCTGGATGAAAAACCAGAGTCTGACGATGATGCAGTTGAGGTTTGTGTTTTGTTAGACATTGTTTTAAATCCCTTCACTTTTCATCTCACACAAGCAAATAAAATTTTTCTTGAACGTCATGTTATCATTTTATGATTGTACAATAGATCCGATAGGCAAACCGATTTTATTGGCGTGGACAGTGCCAAGTCAGTCTGGCTGGTTTTTATGATAAAAAAAAAGAAGACTGTTGATGTATACTTGGTAATTTAAAGAAATGCAAAGCATTAATTTAACATTTAGTTTGTTTTTATAATTTATATTTGTTTTCTTAGTAATTTAAAGAAATGCAAAGCATTGATTCAACATTCAATTTTTTTTTTTTTATTAACTCTAAAATTTGTGTTTGTTTACTTGGAAATGTAAAGAAATGCAAAGTATTGATTTAACATCCAGTTTGATTTTTCATAATTTTTGTTTGTTGGTAATTCAAAGAAATGCAAAGCATTGATTTAGCATTCAGTTTGTTTTTATAATTTTGTCATTATTTTACATATTTCTCAGGTATGATTTAAACTGATTTAATAATATTTTTATACAACTTTCAAACACATTATAGTGTCAACTGTGGCATGAATGAGACTTGGATAATGAATGATGCATTTTCTCTTTTCACATCCAATCCACAGAATCCAAACCCTGAGAAAAATTCAACGTTTCTATCACAGATCACCTTTTGGTGGTTTACAAGGTATGTTTATCAGATTCTTGATTTAAATGTAGTGATCAGATCATTTCCAATGTATATATTTGTGGTTTATGTTAGAAATTGATTAAGGCATGTAGTTTTATGTTAATAAATAAAAAAAACCCATAGAAGATGTTATGTGAGGAAACTAGAAAGTTGTTCTGACTTCACATATTTAATTGAAACTCCCTCAGATTGGTGGTGCAAGGATACAAGAGAGCTCTGACTTATGCAGATCTATGGTCTCTGAATAAAGAGGACAAAACTGAATACATCTCACGGGAATTTTATAAACATTGGAACCTTTCCACTCCAGTGTAAGTTGATAAAGAGTTTTTTTCTGTTTTTGTTTTGGTTTTTGTTTTTTTTTCTAGAATTGATAATCACTTTGAATATTTTCAAGTACTTTTCAGTGTTATAATTTTAGATTCAT
This sequence comes from Plocamopherus tilesii, assembly GCA_037974505.1. Taxonomy (NCBI): domain Eukaryota; kingdom Metazoa; phylum Mollusca; class Gastropoda; order Nudibranchia; family Polyceridae; genus Plocamopherus; species Plocamopherus tilesii. Next base: position 6,366 of record JBBPCV010481890.1, read on the forward strand.
ACTTTCTGAAATATTGAGTTATGTAGGCTGTCCAAATAAAACCGACTCTAAAACCTATTTTTATACAAACAATTGTAAGAAAAGTAGGTAATGATTAAATATGTTTTACACAAATAGGTTATAATTTGGTATGACAATTTAATTTCATTACAACCCATGCTGTATTTTAGAGTGTAGATTTTGATGGGTATGTCTGGATTCATGCATAAACTGTATAGATCTAGTATGTAACAACCATACATTTGCTTAAAATTTACATTTTAACTGCTGTAAGTTAGGTCAATGTTTTATGTACACCCAATATTGAGATGTTTTCTTGTGAATTCTCTAGGAACACGTGGAATCGATTTTATTTTCACCTTTTTTTTTAAGATGTTATCAACGGATCACTTCTGCAACCAATTCTGTATAGTTTTTCCAATTAGGAACATTGTACAGTCAACTACACTTAAGATGAACTCATTTGATTTGATCCTGGTTTAAGTTGATCTTTTTCTTTGGAACAAGGACCGCAGTAAAGAAATAATAGGAAATCAAAACGCTTATTGTGTTGACTTCAACACAAGCGTCGCTTCGCATGTGTTAATCCAAACTTTTTGCCCGGATCATAAAATTAAGAAGAAAAAGACAACGGATGACTTGATGTTAGTAATTTTTAATGCTAGCCTAATCCTAAGACCTGCAAGTGCAAGCAACGCTATTGATCGCCACACGCACAGGATCGTATTAATTACATATAATAGTAATAAACAGTGTACTAGTGTCCAACAACTACAAGATACCATTGTTTCATTGCTGTAGACATGTTGTTACAACAACAAGTTAGGCTTAGGCTAGCCAAACACAACCCTCTTGCTTTTTCATTGCATGTAGCGAACATAGGCTTTGTGTACAAGTGTGCGTATGCCATTTAAGAAGTATGATAGAAAGAGGGGACTGGGGACTAGGAGGGGGTGGGGGTGGAGGTGTCGGATTTGGGTTCTTTGGGTGGGGAAGCAGAAGATGGGATGCATGTGTTTGTTAGTACTACTTCAGGCCTAGGACATTAGTTCCACCAGTTGTACCTCAGCTCTCATCGCGTACATATCACAGAGGTGCAACCTTGCATTTCATTTTCATCTTTCTTTTTTATCTTGCTTCTATTATCGGTAGAGAAGCAAAAATCCATGGCACAGTGGTTATCATCTTGCAAATTATGCCCTCCAAAGCTTTGACAGTTGTTTTGAACTTCGGATGTGTTGATCTTTCTTCTACTCCCCCAACTTAAGCATGGTCAACTGTAAAAATATTTGCATCAAAACAACTGTCACAGGTTCCTTTCTCATGTGTTTTAAATAATTGAATATAAATAATGATTAATTTTGTTTTGTTTGTTTTTGTTTTGTTATTTTTTTCACACAAAGTTGCACAACCTTTTATATGATTCCTCAGAACTGACGTTCCAGTTGCAAATGGATTCGGAGAGGCAAGTTTCATGTACAAAGAAGGGAGTGCCATTTTGGTACCATACTCACACGGGATGGATGAAGCCAAACAGCCCAAGCGCAGTCTATTTGGGGCTTTGATCCGTACTTATTTCTGGTTCTTCTTGCTGGCAGCTGCGTTTAAACTGTTCCATGATATTTTGGTCTTTGTGAGCCCCCAGCTCCTGAAGTATGTATCCAAATGAATTTTACACTTGTTCTGAAATAAATTCTGAATATCATTTAATCTCAGTCTGTCAAAAGCAGAATAAAGGGGAGTGAGGGTTATTTATTGAAAGAATAAGCTTATTATTAACGTTCAACATTTTTAATGAATAAATATTTGAATAGTGCAGCACTCATATCTTTTGCTTCTTTCCCTACTTTAATTCAAATTCCCAGTCATTTCTTTCTACACCAAGCTATGTTTGTTTTGTTTTTTGTTGTTTTATTTTCGCAGACTTCTGATCCAGTTCACTTATAGCGACGAGTATGTATGGAGAGGATACTTGTATGCCTGTCTGTTGATATTTGTGGCCATAATACAGTCCATAATTCTGCATCAATACTTTCATGCTACCTTATTGCTAGGCATGAGGCTAAGATCAACTGTAATATCTGTCATCTATCAGAAGGTATGCTGTATGTTGATTTTGATGAATAAGTTGTCTTGGTTTTTGTTCTTTAAAAATGTTTAAGAAGGGGATGAATTTTTGATTATGATATGAATTGCATGCCAATTTTTGCCAACGAATGTATAATTATCATTCCTTTATATTCAACTGATGATGGGCCAGCCCTTTATTTATTTTAACTGCCGAGGGTTCTTTTACAGTTTATTGTGTGTCTCTATGAGGGCTAGGCACTCATTTATTCTTTCTACCACAGGACAGCGAGGGGGAAAACCCGAATAACTCAGATTTCAAATTCAAGCCTGCACATCCGGAAACGAACCAGTGACCTTTGGCTTGGTGGTCATCGAGCTATTCACGCTCTCAGCCCCCAAATATATATATCTATATTTTGAAGCATTGTGTGCAATGATCTCCTGTGCAAACCTCTTGAAATATATTTACTGTCTTTTCTTTTTCCCAGACTCTGCGACTCTCTAACTCCTCTAAAAAATTATCGACTGTGGGAGAGATTGTCAACTTGATGTCGGTGGATGCTCAAAGGTTTATGGATCTCACTACTTACCTCCACATGATATGGTCTGGTCCTTTCCAAATCTGTGTGGCCTTATATTTCCTGTGGCAGGTTTTAGGACCATCCGCTTTAGCTGGCTGTGGTGTTATGATAGTGATGATTCCTTTCAATGCCCTTATTGCTCAAAAAACGCGTACCTATCAGGTAAAATGAAATATTGCACCATTAGATTCCTTGATTAATGTGTATGCAAGAAGTTTTTTGGTTGTTTTTCTTTTTTGACATATTTTAATGTAAACTGAATTGTGCTTTGCTAATTATTGCAAATTTGTATGCCTTAAAAGCAAATTGATTGTAGACATTGATTGATTATTTCTTATTGTTTATCTTATTTTTTGTTTGAGGGTTGGGTTTTTTTTGTTTAATTTTTTTCTTTTATTCTTTTTTCTAACTGTTTATATGATTCATGTTCTTGTTTTGTATATGAAAAGTTGCTTGCCCTCCCATCTTTTTTGTGTGGAAATTTTCTGGGAGCTAACATTTATTTTGGCTTTCCAATTGCAAGCAAATTTTCCTAGTGATTGGTGGGTGGTCACTGGGGAAAGATTAAAGTCAAAACCCACCAACCTTAGAATTGCATTATTTTTAAGCCCGACCACTGTCATGAAACTGAATTTAATTACAGAGCTGTCAACCTTAAGCCAATGCCATAATAGCTTATTTTGTATAACTTTTCGATCGCAGACATTCAAACGATTGAAAATGATCTTGACCCGGTTTTACGTTTATGCAGTGATGTGTCATATTATATTATATAAAATAAAACTGTCCAATTTGTGCACTTAGCTTTAGCTGGCTTGAGTTTCAGTTTCATTTTTTCATTCCTCTTTTTAACTGAGGTTGTGATCTGTTGTGAAAATGATTCAGCACTAAACTTGTTTAACAAAATTGGATTGCCACATAAACAGAGAGAAAGATAGTGAAATGGGTTTATATTTTGACGAATGACTATAGACACAAATTGTTTCCTGTAATTTTCCCACAAGAATTGGAGCTAGTGGGAGCTATGGCATGAAAGAACACTTAACCACTCAAAAACATGTCTCCTCTGGCTTATCTTCTTCATTGACCCCTTTTATGAAACTTAATGGGTCTGGGGAAGATATCAGTGTCATAAGATCATTTTTTACCAATTTCCATATTGAAAGAAACATTTCACTTGCAGTTACAGGGCAATAATGGAGATTTTTTTGTTTTGTTTAGGGCAATGTTTTCCTAGTCATCCCCTACAGCCTCCTTAGCCAAGCAGTAACATTTTTCTTCTCATTCAGAAAGTAAGATCATAGAGAAATTAATTTATTGTTACCAGAATATAACAGCGATGAAGATTGTACACTTTTCCCCCCAAATTGCACACTTTTTGCTCATTTAATGTACTCTTTCTTATGTTGCGGGGTTGACAGCTCTGTAATCAAAATTGATGTTTACGTCATTCCCACAATTTGGAAACAAACTTTCATTTTTACACTGCCACCAAATGGTTGATTCTCCCTATGCTTTTTTGTCTCTTGACTGAAGGTCTAGATCTAGAACAATTTGAACGGCCTCTTGCTGGGATAAATAACATATATGGTGTGAAATTTGTACATGACATACACCATCTTTATATTCTTTTTGTTTCATTATTCTCATTTTTTAGTCATACACTCACACATTAACACATACACACAAGCACATACACACATAAACACACACACAAACACACTTAAACATACACACACACACACAAACACACATACACACTCACATTGGAAAAGAAAACATTTGTCAGATTTTCTTCTTTTATATTGACAGGTGAAACAAATGAAGTTGAAGGATTCCAGGATAAAATTAATGAGTGAAATACTCAATGGAATGAAAGTGAGTTTTCGTGTTTAGACCTATTTGTTTTCACATGTCTCTTTTCCTTGTGAAAGGTGTAAATGCTGGAACTGCTGTCATGTGTTTTCACTGAGATTTTTAACATTTTCATCTTATTTTACTGTTATTTTTAGTTACACTTGTACCAGGTATATGACAATAGAATATCATTGCATTGATAATACATGTAATGCAATTAAGAGATTAATGTTTCTCTGAAAATGGTACTCTTCAATTATTTCCTTAGGTTCTCAAACTCTATGCTTGGGAAGGGTCCTTTCAGGAGAAGGTTCTTGAAATTCGGAGCAAAGAGTTGAAGATGTTGATGAGATCAGCAATTCTGAATTCTGTTTCTACGTTTCTTTGGACATGTGCACCTTTCTTGGTAAGTGAGAAGTTTATTCGAGATGGTATATTTCATTTTCATGTTTATAAATGTAAGTCCACAATGCAGATAGAAGAAAGGAACACTGCCAGTCATTTTTGTCTCATTTATTATTCATGATGGATAACATTGGAATTTTACTAGAGACCTTGTATTATTCATCATTATCTTGAATGTGCTAATAGAGAAGTAAGAAGCATTGGAAAGATGCCAAGTGTGAAATTGAAAAGTCAATCCCAGAATAAGAATAATTGTTGGGCTGGATCATAATAATAACACTGTAATACTTATGTCAGTAAAGTTCAAATCAATGCAGATAAAACAGAGCTCATTACTTTGAACAAAGCATAGGAACCATGAAATCCATAATAATAATAATAATAATAATAATAATAAATAGCTTTTATAGAGCGCTAACTTCCCGATTTAGAACATCAAGCTC
>JBBPCV010483000.1:0-11711 GCA_037974505.1 Plocamopherus tilesii
ATAATAATAATAATAATAATAATAATAATAATAATAATAATAATAATAATAATTATAGTAATAATAATAATAATAATAATAATGATGATGATGATGATGAAAATAAGAGTCATATAAGTAGTAGTAACGATAATAATACCAATGATATTATTATTTATATTATTAATAAACAAAAAACTAATAATAATAATAATAATAATAATAATAATATTAATAATAATAATAATAATAATAACAATAATAATAATAATAATAATAATAATGTTAATAATACCACTATAACCACCTTCCACATATTCGCAGATTATCCCCTACATGGTGATGGATATGTTTGAGAGTCTTCCCGGTATGCCTGGTCTATTTTTAGCGTCATTATTCTCAGCCACTCTGAGGTAGGGAAAAGTAGCACTTAATCTCGTGATAAATATATAATGATGATAATAACAACATTAAACGTAACGCAAATGACGATAATGGTAATAGAAATAACATTAGTGATAACATACGTAATACAGTTCATATCAACGTAGGGATTTACAACAAGATGAATGTTGATGGTAATGACAATAACATTGATAATAACATACATTATAACGGTGACAATGCAATTAACAGTAATATATATTATGATTGTGATATTAAAGACAAAATAAACAAAACATACAAGACAGACTGTACAAGACTTAATAGTCATACAAGAAATACAAGACATACTTTACATGCTAGACATATTGATGTTCGTCCTTTGAGTTCGAAGAGTACCATAGCAAAAGTTGGCTGTAGAGCCGTTTCGATGAATGCTGAAGTAGCTGATAAGTCCAATTCCGGCAAGGGAGCCTCTCTCACATGCGAGGTAGAAGTGGGTCGGAGCTGTTGCTGTTGCTATGGGTTTTGGCCCTTCGCCTCTTGCGTTTCTGCTCTGAATGTTTCGGCACATGACGTGATAGCAGAGCGCCAGGAATGATGATCGGCGGCTAGCATCACCCAGGACTCTGTATTGATGGAGAATACCTGGAGATAAAAAAGGTTAAAGATGACATTTATATTATGGCGCTTTCCCCCGCAAGCTCAAAGCGCATTTTATCCCCCAGCAGGCCTTTTCATTCCATCACCTTCTCAACTCTCTGGAGAGCATACAGCAGAGCTGCCTGTTAGGCGCACCATGCTAACATACTGACAAGATCTTTCACTGCCTATAGCCGGGTACTCATTCACACCTGAGTCGAGTGAGGTAAGCGGAGTCAAGTGTCTTTCCTAAGGACACAACGCCAATGAACGGTGTTTTTTTGGAGCGGACACCCAAGCAGTCATCCTTCTGAACAGAAACCATGGTCAACGCTGCTTGACTCATTGTCGAGTTGTGCTCACCGCTGAGCCACTGACGCCTTGTCGTTTTTGTTTTGTTTTTTTTTTTTTGTTTTGTTTTTTGTTTGTTGTTGTTGTTTGTTTGTTTTTTCTTTGTTTTGTTTTGTTTTTTGTTTTTTGTTTTTTGTTGTTTTTTTGTTTTTTGTTGTTGGGTTTTTTTGTTTGTTGTTTTTTTTGTTTGTTTTTTTTTTGTTTTTGTTTTTTGTTTTTTTGTTGTTGTTTTTTTGGGGGGAGGGGGTCTTTTAGTTTGCTTTTTTGTTTTGTTTTGTTTCTTATTATTTTGCATTTGGTTTTGTTTTTTGTGCAGATTTTTTTGTTTTGTTTTGTTTTTGTTTTGTTTTGTTTGTTGTTGTTGTTTTTTTTTGCTGTTTTTAGGGGAGGGGGTCGTTACTGTTTTTGTAATACAAAATCGAATCATTATGATCGAATCCGTTGAACAACACCGATCACACGGATTCGTAGCGCCTCACCTTCTCTGTAAAAGTAATAATAATCTTCGTCATCGTAATCCCAGTAAGGCGAATACTGCAAGCCTTTGTACTTCCCAAGGTGGAACATGTTGGCCTAAGTGGTTCCTTGACGGCCAAACCAAAGACCTGATGGATATGGATGGTATCTTATTCCGAGAAAGGACAACGGTATCTAATTCCATGAAAGGACAATGGTATCTTATTCCATGAAAGGACAATGGTATCTTATTCCATGAAAGGGCAATGATATTTTATTCCATGAAAGGGCAATGATACCTTATTCCATGAAAGAACAATATCTTATTCCATGAAAGAACAATAATATCTTATTCCATGAAGTGAAAATTGTATCTTATTCCATGAGAGGACAATGATGGTATCTTATTCCATGAAAGGACAATGATGGTATCTTATTCCATGAAAGGTCAATGGTATTTAATTCCATGAACGGACAAAGATATCTTATTCCATGAAAAAACAATGATATCCTTTCCGTGAAAGGACAATATCTTATTCCATGAAAGGACAATATCTTATTCCATGAAAGGACAATTTCTTATTCCGTGAAAGGACAATATCTTATTCCGTGAAAGGATAATGATATCTTATTCCGTGAAAGGATGATGATATCTTATTTCATGAAAGGATAATGATATCTTATTCCGTGAAAGGATAATATCTTATTCCATGAAAGGATAATGATATCTTATTCCATGAAAGGATAACAGTATCTTATTCCATGAAATGACAATGGTGTCATATCACATGAAAGGATAGTAATATCTTATTCCATGAGAAAATAACAATATCTTATTCCAAGAAAGGAGACTGTCAGGAAATAGCCACTGGGTCTATAAAATTCACTTGGGCACGCCTGAAGTTGAAGGCAACACCCGATGTAGACACAAAACACCCAGACACTGGCACACAAATGCGTCATCTGTGAGGAAATCCAGCAGGGCGACTCCCATCCACTCCACTACACTCCAAACGCCGTCCCACGTAGAAAGTGGAAAGCATTTCCCTCCACCCGACAGACTAACTAGGCATCAAGCCACAATAAACACAAACTCTCTCTCTCTCTCTCTCTCTCACACACACACACACACACAAACATCGACACACACACACACCCCTATTTAATCAAATCAAGTGGATCTTTTTTTTTTTTCTTTTTTTTTTCTGCGACGCGCGGACAAGAAAGTCAACAGCTGTGATTGGGGGGGGGGGGAGAATTGACAGGAGAAAACGAAACGTTTACTAATACTAACACTAATACTAATACCCACACATACACAGACAGGCACGCCTCCTAAGTATAATATCGTTGATCTGGGGAGGAGGATGGGGAGGGGAAGGACGAGGAGGGGGAGGGGGAGGAGGAGGAGGGGTGGTTGGAAGGACGGAAGGCTGAAAACGTCAATTCGATTCATTACTTACGGCTAACGCTAAGCTGGGTGGAGTAGCACTTGTAGGGGAAAAATTATATTAAAAAAAAAAACCCACAAACAACTTGTATTTCATTTCCATTAAGACAACAACCGCAGGTGGTTCATTAAGGGCGTGCGACCTATCAATTAAGCGTACATGTATAAGCGAGACGGTGTCAGTGACAAATTCAACGACCTACCTGTTGCTGCCGCTACTGGCGATCGATAACCAATTTGTTCACAAAGATGTTCGCGGTTGGGCGCTTTTGTTTGCTTGCTTGTCCACGACTAATAACCACCGGTAAATATCCCCGCTTCGAATAACTCCGTCTATGGAACCTCCACTTCAGGCTGGCAGTGCTAGTCACTCACAAGGCTTACCCTGGGGCCCATGTTACTTTATACACACATAATATACACATCTGTTATCATTATGTACATCTGTAAATCTGAGATTTGTGGTCCGATCGATAATTATGTGAGTGAGTCAAAACCAGGAGGCATGCGCGGACAGGCTTGAGGGGAGAGTCGTGAGGCAAGACTTGATCCGTCGCTATTAGGGGCGAGGCCCGTGCATGACCGGAGACCGGGGGGGGGGGGTGCTGCAGCTGTCGCCGCCTTCAATGCGACATGAGTAAATTTATAACATCAGCCCCCCACCCCTGCCCCGCCACGCCCGAACGACAACCGATCAAATTGCACGCAAATGACTCGACCGTAAATCTGTTCGAATCGATTTCACGCTGCTACACGCTGTGTTCCTTTTTTAACGGATTGATTGGTCGGTTGGTTGGTTGGTTGGTTGGTTGATTGATTGATTGATTGATTTGTTGACTGATTGATTGGTTGGTTGGTTGGTTGATTGATTAATTGATTGATTGGTTTGTTGACTGATTGATTGGTTGGTTGATTGATTCATTGATTGATTGATTGATTGGTTGGTTGATTGATTGATGACTTTGATTGATTGATTAATTGATTATTTGTCAATTCGTCGGTTGATTGATTGATTGATTGATTGATTGAAAGGTTGATTGACTGATTAATTGGTTGATTGGTTGATTGGTTGGTTGTTGATTGATTGATTGATTGATTGATTGATGGCTTGATCATTTGCCTTGGAAGCTTGTCTGATTGATTGATTAATTGATTGATTTATAGTTTTTTGATTGGTTGATTGATGACTTGATCGTTTGATTTGGAAACTTCTGACAGACAGACAGACAATGACAGACAATGACAGACAGAGACACAGAGACAATGACAATGCACACATGCAGGAAAACCCTAAAGAGTGTCACAGAACAAGATCAATCGTCTGCTTGTCCGCTTACAACGAAGGACTCATAGCTCGAGAGAGAAATCTCAAAGTTATCCAAGAGCTTTATGGAAAATGCTCTTACTTAATTCTAGGTATAATACACCTACACTGCGAATGATGGGCAGAGTAGGAGATGCAAGTACTGATCAAACTACTCGTACATACATACGTGAAGACACAGAACGCCTAGCACAAAAGGATATGAAATATGTGTGAATTAATTAGTTTTATATTATCTCTTCTCAAGTGAGGGGCCAACACTTTTCAAATATGTCCTTCAAAGGTAAAATGGGGCAGGACAACGAACAATGACAGGCATCGACAAATGAGGAAGAGGATGGGGAAGGGGACAGGGAAGGGGACAGGGAAGAAGCAAGGGGAAGAGAAAGTGGAAGCGGAGGAGGAGGAAAAAGAGGCGGATGAGGAGGAAAAAGAGGTGGAGGAGGAGGAAAAAGAGGAGAAAGAGGAGGAGGAGGAGAAGGAGGAAGAAGAAGAGGAGGAGGAAGAGGAGGAGAAAGAGGAGGAAGAGGAGATAAAGGAGGAAGGAGGAGAAGCAGAGGGAAGGAGGAGGTGTAAGGAGGAGTGGGAGGAGGAAGAGAGGAATGGGAGAAGAGAAGAAAGAGAAGAAGGAAAAGGGGAAGTAAGTAGAGAAGAAAGAAGAGGAGGAGAAAAAGAAGGTGGAGGAGAGGTGGAGGAGAGGTGGAGGAGAGGAGGAGAAAGAAGAGGAGAATCAGGAGGAGGAGGAGAAGAAGCGGAAGGAAAAAGAGGAGAAGAAGAAGAAAAGGGGGAGAAAGGGGAGGAAGGTAAATGAAGAGAAAAAGACGAAGTAGAATATAAAATAAGTAAAACGAATTAACACGACAAAACATCCATTCTCACCTTGATCAGGATCCGTCAAAGAGGTCGCCTGTCCCTCAGACAGACTAGACTTCAGTTTCTCAATAAAAGTCTTCAGGGAGAGGACTCTCCTCTTCAAGACTTCAATCTCTACCTCATGGCCACAAGCACCCTGGAGAGGACAAGGTCACAGTGTCGGTGAGATTAAGGTGCGACCTACTGCCTGTGGCTTTCATTATTGGCTAATCTTGCACACCATCTTATTATTGACCAATTCATTCCTCTGAATTCAAGCAGAAGAGACAAAGATCGGAGTGCAAGGGAGTGTGGATGGGCATCCACACTTCTCTTAGAATACTAGCCCAGGCGTAGCAGCAATGCCATTGATACGAGATTGTCAATATTGACCATAAGGACCTAATATTATAATCTTATACGCTGTTACCTTTTTCAACAATGTACAACACTAGTGAAAACAGTGAACATTATGTCTCAACAAACCCTTTGACCCTTGCATGTGTCTCACCAAATCTGTGTGATTTATTATGTCTCAATGCACCCTTTGACACCTGCACATGTCTCACCAAATCTGTGTAATTTTATCTTCCCTATACACCACCATTATCGAAAGAGAAAAAAAAATAAACAAGCAAACGGAACAAACCTCAAAGCTGAGCAGACCATGTGGTATAAGAATTTAACCTTACATTTCTCTAGACACTTTTATATGTCCAGAAGGTGGGTGGCAGAGGTTTATTACATGCAGTCTCGAGGCCGAAATGAGACAAAAGATTAATGGAAGGGACCAAGCTATGTTATGCAATGGATTAATGAAATGACTGCTAGCAAAAGGCTCACCTTGCCGTCTCTCAGTTGTAAGATGGTATCGCTCAACTCTCCATTGACAGTTTCTAGTTCTTCGTTCTGATACTGAATTTCATCCAGCATGGCCGCTTTGGCATGCAGTTGACTATATTCTTCACTTGCTATGGTCACATTGTTATTGTTGTCATCCGACTGAAATGGTCATGTAGGAAAAATATCATTGATGTTTATCTCGATGAATAAAAGAGATGAGTAGGGTGGGGGGAAGATACAGTAAATGTTGTGAAGACTATTTTGAATGTCCACCTCATATGTGGTATTAGAGTACTATACCTGTGAAAGCTCCAATGGCCAAATGCACTCAAAAAAGGAAAAACAAAACAAAAACAAAACAAAAACAAAAACCATAAGAAAACTTATTCCTTTAAAAATGCAAGTTTGAGAAAATTTATGCTCACCTAAAAGGACAAATATTTTTTTTTTAAAAAAGCAATGCATGTTTGAGAAAAACGAAGAAATACATAAACAGTGGAAGAAATCGAAAAATGGCAAACATTAATATCAGACATGACAGAGGAAAGACAATGTCTGAGTGAGAAAACAGGTAGAATAAGAATAAAACAAAACAGGTTTTGTGATGGGACTTGAAGGGGGAAAAGAGCTAGAGGACACCTAAAGCTGGGCTTGAAGAGAAAATCAAACAAAGAGATGTCAAGAAAGTAGGCTTAATGTCAATGCTTGACACAGTGGCAGTCACCCATAGCTTTCATCAGAATGAGATGCAAAAGGTGGTTGATGTCCATCACTGTAAATCTTGTTGCAGCACACTCACACAAGCCATGACTCTTTATCTTCTCATTATGTATATATCTATTTATGTATTTATAGTGTAGGGCAGACATCAGTTAATGGAGGAGACCCTGTGCAAACTGTCAAGAGGCATGTAATAGATAATGATGTACCAACCTCTGGTGCAGGCTGTGGTTGGGATGTAGTGTTGAGGGCTTGCCTCAATTGTAGCTGAAGGTTCTCTACCTGACTCTGTAGCACTACCACTCTCTTCTGGCAATCTTCTAGCTTCTGGGGTATTTTCTGGCGCTGTGAAGGAGTCAGTTCCCCAGGGATCTGGTGTGGAAAAAATAGAGTAATGGAAAATCCAGAAATTAGTGTTTATAAATCATAGAAAATCAGTTTGATAGTTTAAATCTGCTCCTTAGATAGCCTCAATTAGTTTTTAGAATTCTGAGAAAATATTTTTGTCTTTTGTCAAAGGAAATAAATTGAAATATCTCAAAGTTGCTTTTAAAATATGATTCTCAATGTTGCAGGATTTTGGATTCAAAATTACAAATGACTACACAAGTTATTAAAACTTGCCATGGCTCCACAAATTGAACCTTTCTAACATATTCCTAATTATTTTTCTCTGTCAACATTTCACAACAAAATTAAGCTTCACCAAAAAAAAAAAAAAAGGAACCATGCATTATTAAGGCAAGAGTTTGGGTGGATTATTTGGCATAGTCTGGGTTGAATATTTGGCATGGTTTGGGTTGACTATTTGCCACGGTTTGGGTTGACTATTTGCCACAGTTTGGGTTGACTATTTGGTTGATTTTAGAGCACCAATTATTGAAAGCAGTCCTTCTATTAATCTTAAAGAACTTTAATATCTAACTTTTATTAAATTCAACACTTTCAAATACATATAACACTTTCTAGTAAACTACATCTAAAACCTCCTAATGCATCTGAAACCCTTCAATACATTTATCGCTTGATACATCTATTACCTTATAATCAATTCGACAACCTCTATTACATTTAACACTGTCTAACAAATAAGACACTTCCCAATATATTTGAGACCTTCTAATACATCTAACACATTCTAATACATTCAACTTCTATATAACTAACACTATTTAATACATCTAACTTTTCAATACAGCTAGAGCACCTTCCAATACATCTAAAACCTCAAATCATTTACACCAAATACATTTAACACCTAATACATCCAACACTTTCTAAACACCTTCTTCTTCAGGTACCATGTCTGATACAGACAACGATGATAATAGCACACCATTTACTTCTGTCATCAGACAATCTTAATAAGCTCATATTATTTTCATTACTCTTAGTTTTATAAGTCATCCAGTAAATTAAGCTATGTAAATATGTTATTCTTTATCGTGTTATTCAACATCCTCCACCTTTTAACACATCAAACACCTACCGGTGCCCCTAAGCCTTCCAGCTCTTGCACACGATATTTCAAGCGGTTCTCAGATCTCTGCAAGGCAGCTGTCTTGTCCTTGTTGATCTCCAAAAGCTGATCCAGCTCACGGATCTGGGACTGACTGTCAATCTCCCTCAGTTCGTACTCTCGTACCTTCTTCTGTAGTAAACTCTCATTCTTCTGCAAGCTCTCTACATGCTGCTTGAAAGCCAGTTCCGAGTCTCGTGAGGTGAGTAGACGGCGATCAAGTTCTTGTATCTGCGATTCAAATGACAGGGATTAAAATTCAGGCTTTGCGTTAGGTGTTCAAAATGTTTAAAAAGAGAGAGGAAGTACACAATCAGAACGGGACCATTAGTTAGAATACACCATTTGCAAGAAAAATCCATAAGGCACTGATGATAAATATTATTTAAGATCTGATTTAATCATTGTAGGTCCAGAAATATACTCAAAGACTAGGACCTCTTATCTTTTCCCAGACAGATAATTATGCTTTTTACCTATCCTTTACTCATGACTACGCTTTTTGTCTTATCCCAGAAAGATGATTATGCTCTCTATTTTATCCCAAAAAGATGATTGTGCTCTTTATCTTATCCCAAAAAGACGATTATGCTCTTTATCTTATCTTAGAAAGATGATTATGCTCTTTATCTTATCTTAGAAAGATGATTATGCTCTTTATCTTATCCCAAAAAGATGATTATGCTCTTTATCTTATCTCAAGCAGATGATTATATTTGTAATCTTAGACAGGTGATTGTGCTTTTTATCTTATCCTAGACCAATGATTGTACTTTTTATTTTAACCTAGAAATATAATATTATGCTTGTTATCTAGCCTTATACAAATGAGTGTGCTTTTTAATCTGATCCTAGATAGATTATTATGCTTTTATATTCTTATCCAAAAATTATGTTTGTTATTTTTACCTTACACAGTAGGTCCTGCTTTTTGTTTTACCCTTTGCAGATGGTTCTGTTTTAATCTTATCATAAACAAATTATTATACTTTACATCTTATCCTTTGCAGATAAGTGTGCTTTTTATCTTATCCCAGACAGATTATTGTGTTTTATCCTATCTCAGACTGAATATTGCGTTTTTTACCTTATCTATACTGTGTTTTCATCTCATGCTGGTCGGACAATTACGTTTTTTCTTATCTTATGTATATGATTGTACTTTTTATATTATACTAGATTGTTTTTTTAACCTACTTGTTCAAGTGATTATATTAAATACAATTATAAAATTGATCGTGCTTTTTATTTTATCTGTACAGGTGACTGTATTAAATATCTTATCTCATACTTTTGTGTTTTTTATTTTAGCCTCAACAGATGATCATGTTTTTTATCTAACAAAGACAAATGATTATGCTTTTTATCTTCTCTTAAATTATAGATGACTGTGTTTTTCATATTATCTTAAATTATAGATGACTGTGTTTTTCATATTATCTTATACAGATGACTTCACGTTTTGTCTTACTCTCGACAGACGATTGTAGATCAAACAAAGGATTTACCTGCCCATGCAGCTGAGACAAATGTTGGCTCATCATGGCGTTTTCATCCGAAACTTTTTTCATTCGCTGAGTAAGATCTTTGTTTAAGATATCTAGTTCTGAGGCTTTACTGCGAGAAGCGGCTTCAGAATTCTCAAGAAGAACTAGACGATTTTGAAGACCAACCTATTTAGAGGAAGAGCAAATAAAATAATAAATAAAATAATGTCAATTGAACAGCTTAGATATATGTGAAAGTCTAAAGTAGTTCAGGTACAATTTTATTTGTTTTAAAGGTGGTTATGAGAGATACACATATCAACTATGTTAGAGGTCACTTTGTAAAAGACTTATGAGAGGGTCTTCTTTTGAATTCAACAAATGGACTTATCATTCAAAGCCGTGGAGGCAAAACAAATGGCAATAAAAAGGCAGGATTTCCACTATGCATTGCTCACTCAAGTTGAGCCCCCGAAAGTACCCTGTACCCATATCATCAAAGCATGGAGGCTAACACCTTGTTAGATGCCTTTTATGTAGCGAGACCATAATCTATAATTAAGATTTTATTAGATACATTTTAACACATTTACACATAGTCATGGAATCACTCATGACAGGCACTTATTGGGGTGACGGAAAGGAAGCCAATGCAGTATAATAGTTTGTTTCCTTTCCTCATCACAATGTGATGTAGATTATATAAATAATATAATACAAAATATCAACTTGTCAGTTAACCAGAATAGAATGGCCTCAGCCTGGAAATATATTGTACTATTAGGTTCGGAAATTTTGGGAAACTTCCATACACTTACTGCAGACACAAAAAGAAGGGCCACATATCTTCCTATATTGAACAGATATATAGTTATCTCAAGACTGGTCCTTATTGTTTGTCACTACAGAACGATATAGGAATCTTTTAAAAAGTTTAATACATTCATGCATTCATTGATTTGACGATTTTATTTTGTCCTTTTGTCACAGAGATCTATTGTGAAGGTTGGTGGAATAGAGCAAATTAAAAAGTTTCAAAGGTTTAACAATGTCTCTATATTGATATACGCATTTGGGAAAACCTATTTAACCATGCATGTCTCCCTACTGTACTCACTTCACTGGTTTCATAGTTTTGTACACGTGCTAGCAAGGTTGTTTCAACACTCTCCAGTTCGCGAACACGAGCATCTAAGTATTCAGCTCTCTCACTCAACCCTCCTTTCTCCATTTCGACATCTTGAAGAAGGCGTTTGAGTTGCTGCTCATTGGCTGAGAGCTCGGCTACTGCTGTTTCAAAGCCACCAGACTTGCTAAGCCATCTCTCTTCATCCAACTTGAGCTTTCTGACCAGCTCTCTCAAGCGACGTTCATGGATCTCCAGTTCATGGACGCGATCCTCCAGTTTAGATCTTATGGCTTCCAGTTCTTCACATTTGGAAAACAGGGAATTTTCTGACACTTCCAAGTTGGCAACCTAGGGACAATAAAAATAAGTCTAACAATCTATGATGCTCTATCGCCCATCAATATGACTCTAAAAAATGCCAAACACAGAAACTGTTGATGCTGCCTAGGTGTCTAACAACTGACTGAAATGTAGACTGAAATGTAGACTGAAATGTAGACTGAAATGTCAAAGGTTTCAAAACAAGTCATTATCACATTTCTATAAAAAAAAAAAAGAGAAAAGGAAAAAAAGAA
>JBBPCV010484111.1:0-5000 GCA_037974505.1 Plocamopherus tilesii
ATAATAACAATAATAATAATAATAATAATAATAATAACAATAACAATAATAATAATAATAATAATAATAATAATAATGACATAATAATAATAATAATAATAATAATAATAATAATAATAATAATGACATTATAATAATAATGACATTATAATAATAATAGTAATAATAATAATAATAATAATAATAATAATAATAATAATAATAACAATGATATAATAATAATAATAATAATATAATGATAATAATAATAATAATGATAATAATGAAAATAATAATAATAACAACAACAATATTATAAAAGAAGCATCTAAATAAACTACACTCTTAAATGCCTACTACTCAAAAAACAGCCAACGGCAAATTTATTTGAACTCAAGCGCTACAATCTTTAAATTTTCTTTCAGACCATACTGGAAGCCCTTAGCACATTATATACAATCCCTCTCGTACAAAGCCTGACAGAGGCTTTAAAACAACATCTGCCTTTCTTAGGCTAGCACTGTACTTTCAGTCTAAGGTTGGTGGGTTGTTGTTTTTTTTTAATATACTTTCTTTCCTA
This sequence comes from Plocamopherus tilesii, assembly GCA_037974505.1. Taxonomy (NCBI): domain Eukaryota; kingdom Metazoa; phylum Mollusca; class Gastropoda; order Nudibranchia; family Polyceridae; genus Plocamopherus; species Plocamopherus tilesii. The sequence goes on from JBBPCV010484111.1 coordinate 560, forward strand.
GCAGCCAGCCAGCTTTTCCTTTTCCCAGTGTGACAGCTTACCTGACATCTTCTCCTGACTCAAATTCACTTAGACATATTGTGCATTTCTCTTGATGGTTGCTGTCGCCCCCCTCCTTTTTGTCTCGGCTGGACAATTCAACCTTAAAGAAAAAACAAATTGAAAATGAAATTCAAACACTGTATTTCACTGTAGGATCAGCATACTTCACAGCTTCAACTTAACTGTTCTTTGCATCTCTCTGCTGAAGGGAAACCATTCTCTTCTGTGCAATGCTTTTCAATTTTCTTTTCAATTCTGTAAGTGATGATAATTACTTTTAACTGTTTTGGTGATATTGTTTGTCTTCTTTTTTTTTTGTCTTTCTTTTTTCTTTTTTTTTTCTTTTTTTTTTTCTTTTTTTATCTTTTAGTGTTTTGAGTGAAATAGAATACCATTGCTTTTTGACAGGCATCTCTGAATTGTGCCTTAAAATATGTCTGAAAAATCTCAATCTAGCTTCCAAAATTTGAATGGAGGGAGGGATATTTTGCATATTTTGTAATTCCATTTGTTCAAAATATTTGTTGAATGGTGTATGGTCAGAACCCTTTATGATTGTTTTCTGTAGAAAACATCTAATTTATGCTCCTCTATTACTATAAATGCCCATGTGCCACATTTGTATAATAACAATGGTCAAATCCAGAGTATTCAGTTTGAATCTTGTTTTCTATTTGATTTTCTCTGCCCTGTTCCAAATGCTTGTCAGTTTGTTTAAAGCCAGTATAAAATCCATTATCAAATCTTTCATTAAATACTTGCGAAGCTTTTAAGATTTCTGTGGTAGAGCATAATAAGAAATATAAAATGCATGATTACCTTTTTGTATTTGTGTGGTAGAGTATTGCGCTCAATGGTGTCTTGACTAGCCCCCATCAGATTGCACGGATTGATGTCAAACCCAATCATAGGATTGTCAATGGCCTCAAACATCTGGATGACAAAGCAAAAAAGTTCACTGACTGAATGAACTGATGGATGGAATCAACTTAATAAATAAATGACCCAAGTTTCCTCCCCTTATCCAACATGAATGGAGAGACGGACAGAAAGATAAAATCCAAAAGCAAAAAAAAAACCAACAAAAAAACCCAGTCCTTACTCATTCAAGTATCCATCACCCACAATAAGTCTATATCATTAGATGACTTAAACACTCAAACGATTTTATCAAGCAGTACAGACAAAATTTAAAGGCTACAAACTTACCCTTTGAGATGCTAAAAGAACTGGTGGTACTGCTGGTCTGAATAGTTCCTGAATGGAGATGGAACAAAAATGAACATATGATATCTAAACCTATAGAATATGCCTTTACAGAAATGAAACTAAAGAAAATCAGGAAAATGAAAATTTCGGAGATGTATTTTTCTTTTAATATATAAACATATGATATATATAGCTGTAGAATATGTCTTTACAGAAATGAAAATAAAGAAAATCAGAAAAATGAAAAACGAAAACTTCATACATGTATTTTTTTTTTTAATTGTAGATTTCAGAGATACTCGGTACGTTTTTCATGAGCATGATTTTCCTTTTGGTACTCTCTTATTTTCTCGCATTCATTTTTTTAAATGGGATAGGGGGTATAGTTGAGAAATATTTTCATTTCAGATGTATCTTTATGTTATAATGACATACTTTTCCATATGCAAATTAAAGAACGATACATGGAAGAAAGCTTACTGAGGGTGGGCCAAAACGGTGATGATGTGGGAAATTTCCATATCCCATACTGAGACGGTGGCGGGTCACATCTGTCCACGGCTATAATAAGCAAATAAAACATTGTAAAATAAAAAGTAATGATCAGTAAGGATGTGCCAAAATGCAAAGCAATGTATTTATTAAAATTATCATTAACATCAATATTTGTTTTTTATTGCTATTGCTACAAAGAATTATTGACAATTTCCTTGAAAACATAAAAAGTGCATTGATTTGCATCATTTTACTTACCCTCATGAAGTGGTGATGTCTGTGGGCATGGTGACTGTGGGGTACCAAATAGCTGCGAATGTCACTAGACATTTCTCGGTGGTGGGGAAGACTGGGTGGTGGAACCTCATGCTGAAAGTGCTGAGGAAGGCGAGAGGGAAGGGCAGGGGGTGGCTGGGTGTGGGCGACCTGAGGCGGCTGTTGCATTCTCTCCATCGCAGTCATGGATGGTGGTTGTATGGGGATGGCTTGGGGTGGGTGTGGTGGTGGCGGTGGTGGTGGAGGTGGTGCCATGGGTGGTCCACAGTAAGGGAGTGGCTGAACTGGTTCCATGCTGAGGAAAAATATACATCAAGTAAAGGTGATATCTGCACAATAATTGACAATATCATATGAGCCTTATTCATCTGTTACTTAAATCATCAGTAAAAGAAAAAATACAAAATAAACGGCAAAACAATGACAACAATTTTCTTTCTTGTTTAAAAGCAAAAAGGAGATGCCCAATCTTAATTAAGCTGTGACATCTAAACACAGATTCCCAACTACCAAATCAAACACAACAAAACAAAAAAAAAACAACATAAAATGTACAAACAAAAGCCAATCAAAACAATAGAAAAAAGGAACCTAAAGGTACCTGACAGACAACCCAGTGCAACCAATGATGCGGTGAGCTCCACGCGGACTGACTTGAGTTCCAGATGGCAGCGGTAACGACGGCCTGGGCAAGGTGCTGGTCCCTCGCACACATCCGCACATTGGGCTGGAGTGGACGCACGAAGAGGCAGGTGCAGAGGCGGCCGCTGGCATCGTGGATGGGGGATGGTAGTGGGCTGCAGGTGGACAGCTCCTCATACAAGGCGAGTTTGGTATAAATGATAGCGAGTTTGGATCAGGGTGGAAGTGGTGGTGATGGATGTGAGCCTGGGGTGGGTGACGGAAAGCTGAGGAAAGCAGAAAGGGTGCAAGGAACAGTCCCTTGATGATCTTCTCTTATATAATTTGACCATATCTTTTTCCCTCACCAAAATGCCTTATATTCTCATTGTAATTAACTTAATTTTCACAATCAAGAACCCAACCTCGCACCCCAATCCTGCTAATAAAATTGAGTCTCAACGCGGAAAATTCAAAAAAAAAATAATGTGACGAATTCAAAATAAGGAAAGTATTTTTAACGAGCAAAAAAAAAAAAAACAACAAAAAAACTTACATGCACGAGTTGGATGGAATACTCCTGCACTGCTGCTAGCACTACGCAGATTATTGTTATTGGAGTGGGGGTAGGCAAAGCACTGTTGTCCAGACACGGCCGGATGTGCCGAGGTCCTCCCGACAGGCTGGCTTTGTGACCCGACATTCATGGCTGCCCCACCCAAGTGGTGGTGGTGGTGGTGGTGGTGATGAAAGAATGGATGAAGGTGCTGGTGTGAGTGGGCCGAGGGTGGAGGTAGATGACCGTACGTGGAGGGTGAAAGAGAACTGGACGCCGTTGATGATGCCGGGGTACATGTGTGATGACGCTGATTCATTCTGTTCACTAAATCCTGGAAGGACATGGACCATGATCGAGAATGACATGACTGGTGATTCTGAAACAACAAAAAAATTTAAAAAATGGGCTTTTATTCTTTCTTCACACTTTTAACTGGTATAATTTGAAACATAGTTTAACCCATGACAGTCACAAACAATATGTATAACTGTTATCTAAAATCTATTGTTATTATTATTATCATGACAGTCACAAACAACATTAAAGACTGCCATCTAAAATTTGTTGTTATCATTATCATGACAGTCAGTAACAATATGCATAACTGTTATCTAAAATTTTTTATTAAAATTTGTTATTATTATCATGACAGTCACTAACAATATGTATAACTGCCATCTAAAATCTGTTATCTTTGTCATGACAATTAGAAACAAAATGTATACCTGTTACCTTAAATCTGTTACTACTATTATTATCATGACAGTCACAAACAATATGTATATAACTGTTATCTACAGCCCTGTGCATCGTCTGGTAATTTATCTCTTTAAATTCCTTTTATTCTCCTCGGAGTTTCCTAACACTGAGTATAGAATATGACAATTTTTCAAGACTTATTTGCGGACAAAAGATTTCTAGTGAATCAATGCTAAATTTAAATAATTTGTCGAGAATCATCTCTTCATAGAGCCTTTTAAGAGATGGCATTCAACATGTTCTATGACCATTCTTCACTCACTTCCCTTTACCACAACACTAATAAAAAAACAAAAAACAAAAGGCTACTAAAAAGTAACACACCTCATGGGCCCTCTGCAATGAATGAGGGTTGCACTGGCATAGTAAACATGAGGTAGATGATGGTTGGTCTGACGGGGTTTCGACTGTTGCATTCGTTTCATTACTAGCCCACCGACCGGAGGATCCAGATGAGTCTGTGTCTGGATACGACTGACG
>JBBPCV010484111.1:10000-11704 GCA_037974505.1 Plocamopherus tilesii
TGTGGCTGACTGCAATGGACAGTGTACCCAGACCTGCACTATCTCCCCTGTCAAGCTGGATGGCTGCAGTGGGGAAATGAACTTGGAAAATGCGATCAGTAAGCCAGTCTCCTCTCAGCCTTTCTAAACTGATTTTAAAAAAATTTGATGATTGTTTCAATCTGGACTAATCTGTGTCCATCTTCACAAATCCATATCTCATTGTTCATTGTTTGCAAAAAAGAAACAAAACAACTCATGGTGGTTTTAAAAGTTAATTATATGAATTGCCTTTATCTATTAACCCACTGCCATACCAAAATCAAAGGTCCTATCATCAATTTTTACAAAACAAATGTTCTTGTCCACTTTAGGATAGTTTGAACCTCTTTCATAGTTGATCAAGTCTCAAAATTGCTAAAAAATTTTATTGAAAATATAAGCCTTTGAGGAGGTGAAAAGTATACTTTGGCTGATTGTGGCAAAACTAAAAGATCTTAAAAGTGCTAGCTTTTTGTCAAGGCAGAAAAAGTGTATTTGAATGTGAGTCTTTTAAAAAAAAAAAAAAATCTTGAGAAAGTTGTCATTGAATTTGTTTCTATTGCTTTCCACACCTCTCTGACTTAATATATTTAAAGGAATAACAAACTGGATAACGTTGAAATTAGATAGCCAAGGGTAAAAATCAAGATTTGGGTAATGGCAGCTCAGACTAATTAGGGTTTGGGAATTACTCCTGTGGAGTATTTTGGCAATGTGGTCAAAATATTTAGCCACTGTCAATAAAACTTGACTCAGTGTTGTGATTCGTAAAAGCTTTCAGTTTTAGGACTTTTATTTTATTCATGGCAGGAATGAAGACATCATCATATTGAAAGAGCCCGCAAGACTTCTAGAAAATCCTCATACTTCTAAGGCTAGAACTGCATGAGGACAAACTTGTTTTGAACACAAATCACAAATTTTAAGCACACTATGAAAAAATGATATGTCATGAGGTTTTGTTAAGTCGGTAGGCTTCATTAAGTTCCATTGTTCACAAATGACTTAAAAACAGTTTTGTCCTAAAATGGTATTGGGCAGAGATTTTCAAATTACTCTTAAAATTTATAGTCTCTCTTCCTCACACCTTCCATTTTATCAATTATTTACAGTGATTAATTTAACATTGTAGTTACGTTCGTTTAAATACATGTACATCATTTTAGAATGCAATATTATTGTTGATATGTATGGCCATATTATCTATGTTATTATTATGTTTGATGGAAGTTGCTTTTCAGGAGTTGACTAAACTAACTTGCCTTGTATTTTTTTTTTTGAAATGTTAAATCTAAAAAAAAAAAAAGCCTTTAAGAATTTCAAGAATGGCAACAACAAAAAAACAAACAAAAAAAATTGTTGAGTGCAATGAGTTGTGTATAATTGGTTTCCAGTTTCAGATAAAGGTATATCACTCCAAAAGAATATGATGCAAAGCAGAGGAGCAATATGTGGGCTTTCCTTCTTTTCTGTTCCCATTCCCTCCATAATCTCTTCATCCCATCCTCCCAAAATGCTCCCTTTCTCTTCCTCTCAATCCTCTCTCTCCTCCCTCCATCACCTCGCCCCTCCCTCCCTCCTTTCTCTTTGTCTGTCTGTCTGTCTGTCTCTCTCTCTCTGTCTCTCTCTCTCTCTCTCTCTCTGTCTCTCTCTCTCTCTCTCTCTCTCTCTCTCTCTCTCTCT
>JBBPCV010485220.1:0-11702 GCA_037974505.1 Plocamopherus tilesii
AGAGAGAGAGAGAGAGAGAGAGAGAGAGAGAGAGAGAGAGAGACACACAGAGAGACAGAGAGACAGAGAGACAGAGAGACAGAGAGACAGAGAGACAGAGACAGATAGAGACAGAAACAGAGACAGAGAAAGCGAAAGAGCAAGAGCGAGATAGCGAGAGCGAGAGTAAGAGTGGGTGAGCCTTCCAGCGAGCCAGACAGATAGACTGAAAAGCAAGAAGACAGAGAGACAAGTGAGACTGAGAGCAAAATAGCAATTATATTTCATTTTCTCATTCCACAGGCTTTAACAGACCTCTGTCTTGTGACAAGTGTGAGGGCAAATTTGAAAAGCAAAATTTCTGATGTTTTCTTAAGACGGTAAGATATAAACTCCCAGAATGACTGAAATAAAAATAAAAAACATAACAAACCAAACGTTATTTTTATGTTTCATGATACCCATGCTAGATTATATATCAGAAATGAATTTGGCATACATGAATTTAATTTTCATCACGTTTGAAAAGCAAATCATTTGTTTTAGTTTTAGTCTGGATTATTTTACTGTGTCTGGGAAGGTCTTATTGGTTTCATTGTTTGAATTTTACAAGCTTCTAAGCCAAAGTCTGTCCAGAATAAAGCTGGTATCTACCTAATATATAAAGAGATAAGTTAAAAGATGAGAATAATATAAGATCGTTTAATGTCTCAAAGGAAATTGTGTTCTCCAGTTGAAACCATGAAAACAATGTACAAAGAATACTGTATTTTCCAGTTGGGGCAGGTTTCATTTTAATTGAAACTGTTTTGTATAATATTGTATGTAAATGTAATCATGTAATCTTCATCTTTATAGTAGTAGTAGCAGCAGCAGCAGCAGCAGCAGCATCAGCGGCAGCGGTAGTAGTAGTAGTAGTAGCAATATTAGTAGTAGTAGTAGTTGTAGCAGTGAAGATGTTGATTTGCATTTGAGGTTTTTGATTTTGTTGACTTTGACTTTGATAATTTAGTCAAATTTCTTAGATCTTGATTTAGTAGCCTACTGTTGGTATGGAGGTGGGTGTTTGTCCTTTGTATTTTTTGCCATTGTTGAAGTAGACTTTCCTTGTTATTTGAGCAAGTATGTTTTTGTTCCTTCTTTAAAAAACAGCCTAGTAATTACCATCTTCGTCTATTTAGGATGGAGGAATGCGATTGCTGCAAAGGGCCCCTCTTTGGACCGGGCTTACGAGTCATACGACCTATGGCGACGCTCTTCAATGTCAAGAATGTTCCTTTAATGTTCCGCGCTTGCACTCCAAGTTGCCTTCAATATTTTAAAACAATGAGCCCAGAGCATCTAAGGATTTTATTGTATGGTGAATGATGTATTCAAGATGTCAAAGTACTTTTTTTTTAACTCTAGGACTACAGTTTTGTTTATGCATTGATTTTATGGAAGTATTATTGTATATGTTATGGATTCTACTAAAGTGGGGTCTTAATAAATTTGGTTCTTGAAAGGAAACTATACTATTTCAAAAATGTGTATAGGCCATATTTTATGAATGCATTTCCAAAGTATGTGGGTTCGGCTTTTTTGTTGTTGTTTTGTTTGACATGAACAATTTATTTATAAGGTTTTTTCTTTTTTTCATGATGTACATTTCTTTTTTTTTTTTTTTTTATTTTAATTTCATGTTAAAATAATTCATGAGACTTTGTTAGTGTTGAAATCTTCATTCATTTTATATTTGTCAAATATAAATATGTTTGTGATACTGATAGTCGTTGAATTATATATTTTTGTACTGCAAACATACATTATGTGTTTACATCATAAGTTTTGAACAAAAACAATGACAGTGACAGGAACCAACTTAGAGCTATGGCATTATTTGAACTAAGATTCCTTAGACAGCTGTTGCTTGTTTGATGATCATAACAAATAATTAATTCAGGAAAATCTTAGGGCTAGGGATAGGATTTTGGATGTGAGTAGCTTAAGGTTTAGGTTAAGGGTTAGGTTTCAAAGTAATCAATCAACAAACACATTTCTATTAGTCATACAAATGCTTGATATTGAAACGACTTGATCAAATTTTAAGAACAAAACAGTGTATGAAAAACACATGCTTTCATTTAAGACACCCCCCTCCCATTCCTCCCTTTCCACTAAAGGTGTGAAGCACCAAAAGGAGCATGCTAACCTGATGATGATAATGTTTAGCTGTTTAGGGAAATTTTTATTTTCAATTTTCTTCGCTAGTTGATTTGTGTATCATGTTGAATTATATCATGCAGTTATTCCTTAGATTAAACCATCTGTTTCTCATTGACTAAGGCGTGTCTTCCATGTGCCGGCCATAAATCAGTCATGCAATCCATTAATTGATGGAAGTTTATATAATACTAGAAACCCCTATATCTATAGTGAAGTTCACGTTACTAAAAATAAGACTGGCTGTCATGCATTGACAAACTTCAATTTAATGCCATAAATTGGCGGCCAGTTTCTAACTTTGACAATTTCATTTTATGGGGAAAAAGATTCTAAGAAATGTTTTCAGACGATCATAAAGAAAAATGATACATATATTAATATTTGCACCAAATCATTCATCTTTCTTTGTTTCATCTATAACTATCACTTATTGGCAATAATAGTATTGATTTTATGGTAGCTTTCACCATCATAAGGTATAATTCCTACTATTTTCAAGTTTTGATATTGTCAATTTTGATATTGTAAATCTTCTTTCTTGAAACTTCAATATTTAGTGCATTGAAGGAAGAAGTATGCTATAACTTATTGAATGTGTGTGTATAATACAAGTAAAAAACCCAATATGAAAGGATGCAAAAATGCCTCAATATCATGCTAATGTGTAAAGAAAAAAAATAAAAGAAATCTATTTATTTAACATAATTTTTTGAAGAATGAATTTTTGTACGTTGATTGTCCTAGTGTCTTTCCTTTCAATATATTGTAAGCACTCTACATCTCTACAGAAATTGAACTGTTGACGTGATAATCAAATATGGCAATTGGTTTGATGAGAGCTGAATGGTTGAAAATGTTACAAAAAAACCCCAAAAAACCCAAAACAAAACAAAAACAAAACAAAACTAGAAAGAACAAAATCAAACAGCAAAAATAAAAAATGCTAATTATATTGTGATATTTTGGAAATTTTTCTCAGGTGAAAGAATACAGTACAACACGTATTCGTCGAACTTGTTGGGACAACAGAAATAGTTCGAGGAATCCGTGATTCGAGCAATACGTGAAAGCACTAACTGATAGGGGAAACCCTTATACTTACCGTATAGTAGTAGTCGTAGTAGTAGTAGCGTATAGTAATAGTGCGGTAATTTAATAATATTGTAGTTATGTCCCTTGTGTATCAGCTATTACTTCAGCTGGGGCTTTTGCTTGTTTATTTGCATTGTTTTATTTTTTTATTATTGCGAGAGTCAGACTAAAAATAGCAGTTGATTTTTTCTTTTCTCTGCCATTTTCCTAAAGAAATACTGGTATGGAGGATTGGTCATTGGAACTGTAGATCTATCTAATAATAACGGGCTACGGCTAGGCCTCCGCAAGTGCCAATGTCTCGTGTACTATTGTAGGCATAGATCTACGGTAACTTACATTAGCATAGCGTAGGCTATACTATATATTTAGTTACCAAACACCAATGGATAGTCTGTGATAGATCAGGGGTGTGTTCGGATGCAACTATTAGAAGTAGGCCTAGTATTACTATTGCCGCCTAGTGGGCTTTTCACGTGACTGGTACCGAGCGACTAGATTATGTCAGCAGGGTGTGGGCTATTTTTAGTCACGGGTTCATAGGCTTTTCGGACCACTAAGACAGGGAGAAACGTTCTCCGTGAAAAGGTTCAACTAATGCGTGAAAAAAATGTAAGGAAAGTAAAGGAAAATATTCGGGATAATGCAGCTTGTTCGAGGGATCCGTGAATTCGACGAACGCATGTTCTACGAATACGTGCTGCACTGTATATATATATATGTATACATTTACAAACTTTTAAAAACGCTGATGCTATATTTTTTCATCTACTTTAAAAGCGCCTGCATACTTTAATTTCCCTTTTTTTGGGATGAATAAAGTTTTTGAATTGAATTGAATTAATCATATTTATTTTAAACCAGGCCTACATAGCTCTACAGACTATTAGAACAAGTACCAGGAAAAAAATAATAGTAAAGTTGTTCAATGTGGACATCAACAAAGACGAAAAGCATTACTATTTGCCCATTTTCTTGTACTTCAGTTGATGTCATTTTAGTTGATGGTCTACTGTCAGTGTTCTGTTTTAGTTGACAGTCTGCTCTTGATTGTGGCGATTACACATTCCATCATTCATTTTGATGTCATTACTCGACATTTTCCATCTGTAATTTGTCAGGATTCAATTGAATTCAATTTCAATTCAATTCAAAAACTTTATTCATCCCATAAAAGGGAAATTAAAGTAATTAGGCGTTTTTAAAGTAGATGGAAAAATATAGCATTAGCATATTTAAAAGTTTGTAAATGTATATATATAGATTTATAATTGATTTGATACATATTAGACACCTTTATATATTTTAAATATCATTATTATTATATCACACACATACACAAACATACACTCACACATGTGTATATGCATGTATACATATAAACACATACGCACTTAAAGTTATATATACCTACATATTATGCTTGCACACAATACATAATGATATATAGTATAATTTAATAAATAAACAGATCAATTATCAATAATTATCAATATCAATTATCTATATGTTATGAAATAAAAAAGTAATTACTTGTAAATCACAAGACCCCAGTTTTCCATTCCACCGGCAAGGAAACTTGGAACAGCTATCATATCTGTTTGGGAATACATGAGACATATGTATTATATTTTTGTCTTCAATGAAACATTAATAATCAGGCCTCTATGAATGTGACTTATGAGGTACTGTATCATAATATGATAAAATAAATTCTTATCAAATTAGTTATAATGGTATTAGTTCAGTGACTATATCCTTGGAAATACAAAACATATTATTTCACGCTTAAGTATTAATGTGAGTACCTGAGGTTATAATAATAATAATAATAATAATAATAATAATAATAATAATAATAATAATAATAAAATTGTAATACTTTCTTCGTTGTCCTCATAATAGCTGACTACCTTAGTTAACTCAGCATTCCTGTTAATGCTCCGTAAGTAACTAACTAGCATTTAGATTTTTTAGCAATTTTTGAACAGGCAAAGTTTATAGTAAATATATTAAAAATTGAGTAGACGATTATTCATATTCATTTCTTCTTTACCATCAAAGATAACAAAGTCTTGATCTGTATGCAGGTGATATATTATAAGGAAGGTAAATCATATTGAAGATAAGAAAATCACTGAAGAATAAAATTTCTTATAGGCTAGACAAAAGGGAAGTCTGAATTAATGGTTACTGCACTGACAAATCTGCAGCATTTGTATTGATTAGAATGGACTTGTTATGTGCTATAAACAGCATTTAATTTTCTTGAATTACCCGCAGAGAGCCTTACCTAGTTTAGGCAAAGGGTACTTAATTTCAAAGTACTGCTCAAAATATGTAAGAAGTTTTACACCACTATCCAAGGCCCGTTGGGTTTCCTTTACCTTGTCTTCTTGAGCTATTGTGCGGAACTATTTGGAAAGAAGAGCATGATGGATTAAAATAATTGATACCACTGGCGAATGGATGCATCACTTGTACAGAGCTACAATGGCGGTAAAATTTCATAAACTTCTCTCAGACCAGAGATTTTTAAAAACCCTGTAATTTTATTCTCTCTGTCGCTTTGAAGATTTTCAATTCTACTTCTTAACATGATTTTTTTTCAGACTTCAAAATTGACACTATTTTAATATAAAACCTTCTGTCAAAAAAAAAAAAAAAATAATAAACAAATTTTGCTCCATACCAGCGATATACATTATGTACATTGTCATCCCCTAATTTACTTTTCATCAAACTTCAAGAACCAAGTGACACTATCACAAGACATGTGAGAGCTGATTTTTCCATTACACTAACAAAAAAAGACTATGTTCTGTAGTGTATTTGTCATTCACTTCAAAGTATCATACTTTAAAAAAAAAATATATCCATTAAGCATTCAATGAAGCAGTTTTCATGGCTGAATCTTTTATTCTTAATTGACAATAAATGATGGTAAAATTATCAAAATATTCCCCATAAATCTTAGCTGTATATGTATCTTTATTATAAACAAGAGGCAAGAACAAGCATAGAGAAAGTTATCTGAAAGGTCATCAATATTTAGTTAAAGCAATACTCCTTGAGTGATGCATAAACTTTTTTCTTCATATTCATTTTGCATTTTGCATTTATTATTTTGTATAATTATTTTTATATTGTCGTTTCAGAAAAAGTTATTTACATTCCTATGAAACCTGTGAATCAGACTTGATCATTACGGATCCCCTTAAAAACAACCTGTACCGTTTCAGCCAATACACCTCTATATTTTTGTAAAAACATATGCAATGCTTATACAATTATGCAATAAGTGTTCATTTTATTTTGATTATTACATATCTAATATTTGAAATCATCAATGCTTTTTTGAAACATCTTTCATGTTCATATATATATGTTCAGAAAATTATTCTGTTATCCAAGTTGCATTTACACTGTTTTAACAAGCCTTTCATATTGTAAATTACTTCTATAATTACAGCACATTTTATTTTACTGTTACTTTCTAATGACAGCACCCTGATTCTAACCTTTCTCAGAATAGTACATCGGATTCTAAGTTAGTCTGAGTATATACTTTTTTGGTCAAACAATGGAAGAATCGTGATAGATTAAGGGTTTTACCTGCCCATCAAAGTGGACAGAGCATCATATCAAGGTTTCAATTTAGTTTGTAGCCATCTGGGCTCCAAGTGTACAATATACAAAGGCATATAATGTGTACTGCTGGTCTCCTAGTAAAAACAGAAACAAGTTTGAATCTATACATACCTTTACCCCATTCTGTGTTGTTTTCTCCAGGTAGTCAAAGTCACAAAAGACAAATGCAACAAGGTAGGTGGACATCTGTGGAGTTTTCTCATAGACATCAGCCACATACTGTATTCCATCTTCAGTCCTGTTGACACCAGGTTTAATTGCTTTGTTTTGTGTAAGGATGACTGAACATCAGTGCTAAAACGAGAGCACTAAAATTGTGCTTATTGCTGAGATTTGAATGAATATATTCGTATAAGTATGGATCTACTATTGTTGTAGACAAAATGAAGAAAAAAGATATAACATAAAAGAACTGCAGATGACTTATTATAATTATATGAGTATAAAGAATATGTTCAATAAGCAGACATCACATGCACATGAAGGAAACAGGTCTGTAGTTTGATGTACTCATGTTGCCCTTTTTGAAAAGAAGCTGATCAAGGCTTCCCTCTATTGCTCTAGAATGTTACCCTGACTTAAAGGACCTCTAAAGACTATTGTTAAATTCAAGGCTAATTTAGTGGACATTTCTTTCTACACCATCTCCCAGGATCTGATCTTATCTAGTTTTCAAATGTGGGTTGATGCTCTTCAACAGTTAGGGCACTTCTTTGTTCATGGTTATATCCGGTTAGTGGTGGATAGCAATTGCATTCTATGTGTGGACCATTGTTAGCATCTTCAGTTGTAAAAACTGGTGCAAAATCTTTATTCAATATATTTGTTTTACTCGTCGGGTTAATGTGCAACACTGCATTTTTGCTCTGAGAGGCAAACCCTAGTGATTTATTTCGTTCACACCAAAGCAAGTTAAAATAAGCAAATACTTCATGTTAAGGATTTTCAACTGACTAAATGAGGACACGAGTAGAGCAACAAATTTTCATACACGTACAAGCGCTGGAAAGCACTGTCATGTTAAAGTGAGGGGTTCCAAGAAATGTTTCTCTTTACATTTAAAGATAGCCAAACCCAACTGTCAGATGTAAAAATTGACAAAGCCACAAAAGTTGAATGTACTTTCGCATAACTTTTGAATAAGTTTGTTGAAGTAACATTGATGTGGCCTTGAAAAATAAAAAAGAATATTTACCCTGAAGGATTGCTGGCCTTAGTCGGCATGTTCGAAAAGGAAATGAGATTTGTTGGCCTGACAAGTGTAATGCTGAAGGTTGCTTTCAAGCCTGGCTCATCCATGCAGGGAAAAGCCCATCTGGCAAATTCAGGCTGGAAATGGGTGGACAGCATATATCTGCAATGATAATGATGATGATGATGACGATGACGATCATGGTGATGATGATGATGATGATGATGATGGTAATAATGATGATGATAATGATGAGGATGATGGTGGTGATGGTGGTGGTGGTGATGACGATGTGATGATGATGTGATGATGATGATGATGATGAAGATGATGATGATGATGATGATGATGATGATGATGATGATGACGATGACGATGACGATTACGATGATGACGACGACAATGATGATGACGTCAATTACATATATAATGACAAATGTGACAAGAACAAAGACGATGATAACAAACATCTGCTCACTATTTGAGTCTTTCATTAACCTTACAGCAGAGTAAGAGTGGACCGTAATTTCATAATACTTAGACCTCCATTTATGAGGTATTGTAGTCTAGTCACAATGACAAATAAGTAAACAAAACATCAATTATTGATTGATGTATTGAAATATGAGGCACTGTAGGAAATGGACTTCGGAACTCAAGAAAGAGAAAAAGGAGAAAATTCCGAGAAGGAGGAGGATAAGAAAGATAAAGAGATGAAGGGAAGAAAAAGCTTTTAAAATAATCAAGGTATAGGTGGAGGAGGCAAGGAAAAAAACAGAAGAGGGTGCGGACAAAAAAAAATAAGATGCAAAGATGAAAAGGAAGAGGATGAAGTACAAGAACAAAAAAAAAAAAAAGAAAAGAAAGATCAAGCTTTTAACCACAGCATTATTGTCATCCCTTAGGTGTGTCACAGATTATACTTATTTCACAACGACATTAGAAATCAAGCATCTTACTTGGTGGTAGAGCCAACTACGTATGAGCTTCGATAAAACCCCAAGTAAAATTCATCCAAGATCGATGTGTAACTCATCTCTACAGTGTACTTCTTTCCAACCTAGAATGAATTGAAGAGCACAGTGATAAATGATGGTTAAGTTTAAAAAAAAAAAGAAATGGCTCCTTAAAATCTCTCAATAATGATTCTTAACTTAGTCGAATGCACTGTCCAACATTTGCCATTTATTTAATCATAACATTATTGATAGTTTACATTTAATCTTTTATTAGTTGGCACCCACCTTTGCTCTGGAATTTTGCAATAATAGTGATTCAATTTAATCTTTCTGGTTGTTAGATTTAGATTTAAGACTAGTAATGGAGGATGTAGAAGTTAAAAAAAAAAAAGAAAATTGGCTGACTATATTTAGACCAGTAGTTCTCATCCTTGGGTCCTGGAACCTCCAAGTGGTACCAAATCTTATTCCAGGGGACATCATCATCAAATGCAAATATGATTTTTTTTTTTTTTTTATTTCACTGCGAGTGACTCCAAATAAATACAACTGTCAAAACTAAACAGAGATGATATATGTGGCAGGTGATGTTAACCCTGTTGAAGTGCCATGCAGAGACACACTTAATGTCACAAGTCCTGATTTAATTAATTTGTCACTGATAACATTTTGTTTTAATAATAGTCTGTTGTTTGTTTGTTTTTTTATGTTTGTTTTATTTTGTTTTACTTAGATGGTGAGCTAAATGATTAAAAAAAAAACTATTTACTTCTCTAGTCATACTTTCTGAAAAGAACTACAAGGGGTACCAGTACCAGATGATTTTCTTTGCTTTCAGGGGATACCAGCAATGAAAATTGTTAAGAACCACTAGTTTACAGGAAGATAATATGATACCTGTAAATCCTAGAGCTGTCAACGAGGCGATAATGAAGGTGATGGGGTACACAATTTACTACTTCTTCTTCATAAAAGCTGACAGACTCAGTTAAATGAGTATTTTTGTCAACGCGCCAAAAAGCAATTAGACTGCTAGTATTTACATGTTAACCTTGTATATTTAAATTTCTGTTTAAATTCTTCTGTATCTTTACTGCACTTTACACTGACTGGCAGTTCATTCCATATTCTAAAAGTACTAGGGAAGACTACTGAATTTTGCAATGATTATCTTTTATATAATAGATTATAATACATTTGATTGAAGTTGCCCCTATCAAGTAGCGGTAGGCCTTTCGCATCAATACTGATGATCTCCTGATATTACTATGTCTGGATTAGTATTCTAAGAGGAGTATGTATGCCCAGCCACTCCCCCTTCCCCTCTGATCGTTGCCACTTCTGATTGAGTTCAGAGAAACGAACTGGTCAATAAGTCTGAGGTAGAAGAGGTTGTAGGGGTGGACAAGTCCATTTTTTTTTTATAGGAACTTAATTTTTCACAAGGTGGCGGGCTATTTGGCTTGCTCTTTTCACCTGTCATCATCATCATCATCATTGCCCATCACCCCTATCAGGATATAGACCACAGACAAGAGTCTACCACTTTCCTCTGTCCTGAGACATCGTCGCTAGCTCCAACCATGGCTTTCCTGTTCTCTCTCTTTCTCTCCCCACACATCTCCTCCATGTCTCTCTTGGTCTTCCCTTTCTTTGTGCACCTTGTGGGTTCCACTGTAGAGCACGTCTTGTTGTACTGCTTGGTGGTTTCCGTAGTGCGTGGCCTATTTAACCCGTGGCAAAATTCAATTCCTACCAAAATGCCCTTTCAGTTTCTACGTCGTTTACCTAAGACTCATTGACTAGTTCATTACTTACGTAAAAGAGACAAAAAGAAGAGAGTTAGGAAATCAATACTCCTTTTAGGATACTTGTCCAGTCACACCAATAACATTGCTACAAAATCATTAGCATTGATACAAAAGATCCTATATTAAGGCTTTTGAGTTCACATTACTTTTGCAAATTGGAATGAGTAACCAGCTGTTCTTCAAAAAATGACGTGCGTTTTGGTGACACTCTTCAAGTTTCACTCACCTGCATGGCTTTATCTAGTATAATTATGATAAATTCCTTGGAACCATCTCTATCCATTTTGACATAGGAAGGATCTGACGCATCGGGTGTGATGCCCTTAAACTTGATACTAGTCTGTACCACCTGGAGGTTGTACCGGGCGTGTAGAACCACACGGTCTGTTGGAGACTTGCATTCCACTGTGACCCGAACATTGCCCTGCCGAGAAGCAAAACATTTTAACGAGTACAAAATGTAGCTGACTGATGCTAAATACTTATACAGTAGAATCTTTGTATAATAATGTGCCCAGGTTACAATGCACACTCGCTATCTATCTATCTATCTACCTCTCTCTCTTCCCCCCCCCCTCTCTATCTATCTATCTATCTATCCATCTCCCTTCCTCCCCCCCCTCTCTCTCTCTCTCTCTCTCTCTCTCTCTCTATCCATCTATCTATCTATCTATCTATCTATCTGTCTGTCTACCTGTGTGTATATCTATCTTTTTATCTATCTATATAATATATTGTCTATATGCATATTATCTATATCTCTGTGTGTTTAAGAGTCAGGGGGAAGACATAGAGAGAGGATGGAGAGAGAGA
>JBBPCV010486331.1:0-11702 GCA_037974505.1 Plocamopherus tilesii
TATATAAACTTGATAAAGCTGAGATGGTTTTGTCACGTAGCTCGTATAAGGCACGAAAGATTCCCAAATCACGTTTTAAATGGGAAAAAGAAAGAGGGGACGACCAAAATTAACGTGGAGACATTGTTTATAACATATATCTGAAAAAAGGGTTGTCATAGGAGAATGCAAAGGAGATGGCATAAGACAGAGGAACGTGAAGACGTATAACTGTAGCGGCGGCCCAATGTGCGTTCCTCACGGAAAGGACCAAGTGTGAGATACGAAGTAAGTATATCCTAATTAAATCTTCTTGAGATATTCATTCTTACATGTTTAAATTTACAAATACGCCCGCTTGTTGAGCTCCTGCAATTTGATAACCAATCAAAGCGTAGTGTTAAAGATGCCCTTCTTGTCTTTACAAACAATATTCATAAACATCTGCAGAGGGCAAACGGTTACTGCAGAATACTTTTTGTTGAACTTTCGTCAGCATTTAATACCATCCAACCCTATCTCTTTGGTGCAAAATGTGTGTGAAATGAACAGCAAGCACTTTATTGCATGGATTTTAGAATTCTTGAGTGGGAGGTTTCAGTTTGTATTTGTAGATCGGAAACTATCTATAACATTAATTAAAAACACATGTGTACCCCAGTCTCACCCGCTGTATTTGCCCTCTACAATAACGACTGCCAAAGTCTTACAAAAGACAAAAACCCTCTTTTGAAATTTGCCGATGACACTACACTATTAATTCTAATGGACAACAATGATGAAACATTGTATAGATCTAAAGTTGACAGCTTTGTTAAATGGTGCGATATAAATTATTTACATGTGAACACAAACAAATCAAAGGAGATGATAATTGATTTCAGAAGAAAAGAAACAACAACACAACCACCCCACTTTAATTAACAGACCAAGCGATTGAGCAAATGTCAACTTACATGTCGTATAAATATTTCCAGTCACCATGGACGATAAGTTATGCTAGACAGCACAATATGTAGGTAAATGTACCCTATTATATCAAATACAATTTATAGAGATATCTCTATTTTGTTAGGAAAACGGACAGTTTTAAAGTGGATAATATTCATATAACATTGTTTGGGGAGGATTACAAAAAGGGGGGGATCGCTCAAAACTGGTAAGAATTATCAAAGCAGCCACGAAATTTACTGGAGATACGTGTCTTACTGAGAAGACTTTCATTAAGTACACTATGAAAAAGATTACACTATTTAAAGACGACACATCTCACCCTCTTCTCCCACACATTGTAAGATAAAAAAAAAGATGCAATAGATTTATTAACACAAAAATAAAATCACAACATCCAAATTCTTTTTTATCAGCCGGCAACGACCTCATGGACAAGGACTGGTTTTAATGTCAATATTTTCCCTTGTACATAAGTTATTATTCCTATCGATCACATGAATTTATTCATATCATCAGATTTATTTATTTATCAAATTGTACAATTTATAGACTTCTTATATCCAATTATAAAGTTCAATATATATATGTATCTTAGCCATCTACCCTTAAAATAATATGCGTATCTTTCTTTTTTATATCACGCACATCGGCATACATTAATGTCCCTCTTTTTGGATGGATACATTTTTTTTTCTAAAATAATTGAAATGCGTAAAATAATTTTTGTATTATAAGAATGTACTAATGCATTTGGTCTCCTATTAACATAAGGCCCAACATACTGCATGGGAAATTGGAACTGGTGTTTCCATGTATATATATATAATAAAAGTTTGTCTTCATTTTGTATGTGTGTGTGTTTTTTTCAGGTTTTGTTTTGTTCTTTGTTGATGTTTTTCCAGACATAAACAGTTGTAAAGGTGGTTAGACACGATCTAGAGAGCGGAAGAAAACAAAATCGGAGTCCTTGGATTTTAATCTGTATTTTGTTGTAGGTTCGTGAATTTTTCCTGATTTTTTTTTTAAATCTCTCAGTTAAATTTGACCCTTGAACTCGTGACCGGAGAAAACGAAAGGTCAACACTACAATATATTTTGACTTTCGATGTAGGCTTCTTTCTGAACTCGTGCACTCATAATTTTTTAAAGGCCGCTGTGAGAAAACTTTACATCTAAATGAACTGCACTAGCAGGAAAGCTAGATGTAAAGATTGAAAAAGAAAAAAAATGTCATTCGGAAGACCGTTAGTATTCTAGAATCAAGCTGCTTGTTTGGCAGAGGGTCTAGATCACATAGCCCCCCTACTACAGATTACTGCACTGTACTTCCAGGGTTACAAGTTACAATTACAATTGTAATTGTAACAATTGAAAGACATTCTGATGCTTTACCATTTCATACCTGATTTACATAAACTAATCTATGAAAATTTATAGGCCATCTTTGTGACTGCTCAGACTTGCTTATATGATAATTGTTTCATGTGAAATTTTTGTTTTAAAAATGTTGCTAAAGCATAAACCCCTCAGCTTTATCAGGCACTTAACCAGACCTCTTATTTTGGAGGACTGGTGTCAAGTCGCGCCTTTCTCATGTAGGCCTTGTCACTTTTCACATAAACTCATACACTTTCAACGAAACAAAGTATTTTCATTTATAGGGAACATCTATTTGAAATGTCCCTTGGTACCATTAAGGAGCAGTCATCAGAGATCCATATCAAGGTGCCTTTTTACTTTAAATAAAAAGTTAACAAAAAATGATAATAATCTCCCTCTGCTGAGTCCTATATTCCTGAATGCCGAAAATTATCACAACAATGTCGCAATTATAGATGCAACAGGTGTACTTACATATGCAGATGTCCTAAGTCATGGGAAGCTATTGTGCAAGGAAATCACTCAACGCATGAATTTAGAAGGTACTGGAAAAATAAAACTTGAGCAACAAAGGATTGCTTTATTGACTGAAAATGATGCATGCTACATTGTCGGTCAATATGCCACATGGTTTGCGGGAGGAATCTCTGTACCATTATGTCAAGATCATCCTCCGTCAATGTGGGAATACTTTCTGGAAAATTCGCAGTGTTCACTTGTTCTTGCATCTGAGCAGTTATCAGAGAAAGTTTATAAAACAACAGAAAAGCTTGAAATTCCCCTAAAAGTGCTATCAAGAAAAGATTTTCAAAGTAAAACATCAGCAAAAAGCCAAAATCATTGGTCTGTATTAGATTCTTCATCAAATACGAGGTTGGTGTAATTGTTTAGATCATAAGCTGTTTTATAAAGAAATAATATTTTATTATTTTAACTATTTTATTTACTGTGAAAAAGAAAAGGATTTGGTTTGAAAAAGATTTAATATAACATTGTAAGGTGGTGATTACTTGTTACCTTGTACTTGTAGTTAGCTTTTAACTCAGAATTTATGCTATAGATTAGAAGTGGTGTTTCTTATTTATTTTTTTAATTTTATGCTCATATTACGCTTCAAATTTAAAATTTGGTTTGTTTGTTTGTTGGGGTTTTTTTTTTTGGTGATCCAATAAATTGTGCAATTACAGGATGAAAGGGAAGACAGAATCAAGGACACCCCGGTGGTTTGAAAGATCAAATGAATTTGTTGCTGAGATGCCTGCCCTTGTTGTTTATACCAGTGGCACCACTGGTAAACCTAAGGTATTGTTATTTTGAAAATAAATAGATTCACAGAATTTTGGGTGGTATAACAGAATGCCGCAGTGGAGAGCTTAATGTGAATAATCAACAACAAAATACAATTTATAAAAGGTCTCCACTATAAAGAAACCATGAATTTTCAGGTTTAAACCCCTCTCCAGAAAATAATAAATAGTAAAAATGACAATGAAAGCAAAAAGTACAATTTATCTAATATAATTATTAAATTGAAATGGAAAAAATAAACAAAAGATATCAAAATTTAGTGAAAAAGGAAACTTAGCTTAGGTATAGATTTGTCGGCTTTAATTTTTTCAGCCAGTTGACGGAGTGGTTAAGGCATTGCACTGTAACCCGTGGGTCCATGGGTTCAAGCCCAGCTTCAGCATCTGGCTTTTTCTTTGGGCGAGAAAATTCACCCCTATTGCCCGCCTTGAGCGCGGATAGCTCAATGGTTAGGGCTCTTGACCACAAGCCACAGGTGGCGGGTTTGTTCCCAGCTGTGCAGGCTTGAATTAAAATCTGTTTTTCTTGTTTTTTTCGCCTCCCTGTCCTGTGATAGGCAGGATAAATAAGTGCCTAGTCCCATCAGGGACAAATGATAAACTAGAAAGTCCCATATGCCTTCGCGCATGTAAAAGAACCCTCTGTGGTTAAAATCGAAAAGAGCAGGCCATATCGGCTTCCACCCTGGCAAAATTCAGTTCCTACCAACAATTCTTTCGAACCCAGTCAACCCTACAACCCTTCTTACCTCAGACTTATTAACTCGTTCATTACTCTGAGTTCAATTAGAAAAGGCAACGACAGGGGGGAAGAGAGTGTGGCTTGGCACCTATGGTTGTTTAACTCATTTGTACATCGACTGGCCTCGCCAACCAGTCTATCGATTCCTTTTATATAGACATAATGGCTCCAACACAGATTTGTAAAATAATGTACACAGTGTCTTATCAATATTAAATTCATTCAACTTCCTCATAAGATACATCCTACAATTTAATTTAGTTACAACAGCATCAACCTCTTCTTTCCAATTTAGTTTGTTGTCTATTTGAACAGTAAGATACTTATAGTGGTTGACTCTCTCAATTTCTTGATTTTTAATTGTCAGAGGTAAGAAAACATCTTTGAATCTCCGAAAGTCAATAATCAATTTTTTCATTTTTTGTACATTTAATTCTAAAAAATTGTTGTTACACCACTGGACAAATGTGGTAATCTCAGACCAATAGGCGTCTCATCAGTTTGTATAAGACCCTGAAGAGATTTGTCATCAGCAAATTTAATAAGGGGGTCTGATGTATCATTTAAACTTCTGCAGTCATTTGTATACACAGTAAATAAAGATGGGGAGAGGACACATCTTGAGGGGTCCCAGTCCCAGTATTTGTTTTAACGCTTTGAGACTGTAGGTTGTTCATTTCAACATACTCTGTCCTCTCAAAAGAAAATCTAGAATCCATCATTTCAAATGAATTTCATTCATGGTTTGTATGGGATCCACATTATCAAACCCGAATTGATGATTAAGAAAAGAAAAACAAGAAAATGTAGGCATTTTCGTAAACAACAAC
Organism: Plocamopherus tilesii; assembly: GCA_037974505.1. Taxonomy (NCBI): domain Eukaryota; kingdom Metazoa; phylum Mollusca; class Gastropoda; order Nudibranchia; family Polyceridae; genus Plocamopherus; species Plocamopherus tilesii. Next base: position 5,193 of record JBBPCV010486331.1, read on the forward strand.
TATAACTACACATCATGTAACACAAAAATAAACATGAACAGATTGCAGTGGATACCCCTCAAAGAACAAAGAGCTAGAATTAAGGTAACCGTCCTCTAGAAGGCAATTAATAACCAAGCAATATTACCACTTGAAACATTTCAAATGAAATATACCATACCAGATCTGGTGCTAAAATTGTTTACATTACATTTTACTTTCTAGTGTAGATAGTCATTTTTATTCATACTTCTTTAGTGCTTTTACTTTTAGAATATGGAACAAATTACCAGTCAGTGTAAAGAGGAGTAAAGATACAGAAAATTTTAAACAAAATCTTAAATATATAGCATTAACATGTAAATACTAGCTTTCAGCAACACATTGACAAAATACTCAGTTGACTGAGTCTTTCAGCTTTTCTGAGGAAGAAGATGAAGGAGAAATTAATGTTCCTCTCTTTTCCCCTTTCTCCTCCACTTTCCATATATATTCAAAATATTTTTGTGCGTCCAAAATAATTCATCATCCCTACCCTGTTTTTGATTCCACAGGGTGTAGTGCTAACACATGGCAATCTGTCCGCAATGGTTTCTGGAATGGTGACTAGTTGGGCCTGGACAGAAAAGGACGTTATTCTACATATTCTCCCTCTTCATCATGTTCATGGCATTATCAATTGCCTGCTGACTCCTTTGGCTTGCGGTGCTACCTGTGTCATGGAGCCAAAGTTTGATGCCAAAAGGGTGAGCACTGAGAGTGGATAGAGTCTCGATGCAACCAGCTTCAATGAAAACAGCTTAAAATGATAGATATATAGAAAATGTTCCGATGTTTTCAAACATAGATCATAACGTTGCTACTAAATAGATTTTATAAAGATGTGTGCTCTCAATTTGTGCCAGTCCTTATCTTGTGTGTTCATTGATATGCTCATAGTTTAGATTTCAAGGTAAAATGAAATCTAATAATGCCGTATTAAAATATCTTATGCTGTCTTTATAAGCGTCAAAAACATCAAAATTATTTCACGGTTTTTCTTCACCTATTCATATTTTCATACTTTTTTTTTTTTTTTAATTAACTTTTTAATTAAGTTTCCTTATTGATATTCTATATACAGTGGAGTCCACGTAAGATAAGACAAACATTTTTGAAAAATTATGTTCTCAAATCTTCTATATGAATCATTCATTTTTCAAGGAAAGCTAAGAGAAAGGACTATTACTGCACATATAGTATATAGCTTCACCCTTGAAAGCTCAACTCTCAGAATGCCTTGATAATATTGTTTGGCCCCTGATGCATTTTCCAATAACATACACCATGCTTTTTTATTATACCATTCACACTGGTTTAGTTTTATGTGAGTGATCTTTCTCTAATCTGATAGGTTTGGGATCTTTTGACTGCTCCAATGATTCCAAATTTTGATCGACACATCTCTTTGTTCATGGCCGTGCCAACAATCTACAACAAACTCATTCAGTTTTACGATGAGCGCATAACTGCTGAAAATGCTAAAATTGCAGCATCTTTTACCAAAGCTGCAACAGCAAACAAGTTAAGGTAACTAACAGAAGCATGTCTACTGTCCTCTTGTCATCGCAAACATTGTCAGAAAGCTGATTGTATTTCAGGCCTGTTGCCATTTGGCCTTTTTTCCTTCTTTTTTTTTTTTTTCCTTTTCTTTTTTTTTTTTTTTACATCCTCATCGGGATGATGCGATGGATCCCATTGGAGAGAGGAGCACAGTGTGCATATGCATAATGTGTCCATGTATTTCATAGGAGATATTGTGTTCCTACTTACTGTCTAAATTTGAATCTAAAGCGAGATCCAAAACAGGAACGCTCAGGTTTCAAAGCGTCACTGCTAACTTTGATTTTAGTTGTTCCAGTACTCACTCTCTTCTGCTTCTTTCCTTTGACCATCTCTTAGTCAGAAATCAAGGGATTTCATCTCTTGTCCGCAGGCTTATGGTCAGTGGTTCAGCAGCACTTCCAACTCCCGTCAGTGAACGTTGGGCTGAAATTACTGGACATCGACTTTTAGAGAGATATGGTATGACTGAAATTGGAATGGCTCTAACAAATCCCTTGGAAGGGGAGAGAATCCCGGGTAAGTTATACTGAAATTCTGAATTTCATTCAAAATTATCATAGATCTAAACCTTTTCATATTTCCTGGAGCATGGATCACCAACGACCAATTTCATTTTTATTGCCCCCATCCAGTTCACAACACCACACTCGGGCCGATGCATGCAAAATCTACACTTGTCTCACTGCAGTCTCCAGGTGTCTTCTTCAGGTGTTTGCTGCATTTCCCTGTGAGTGAAGAGCCATTATACTTAATGTGGCATCGTTGTCTGTTTAGCGGACTGTGAGGTCTCAGGTTTGAACCCTGCTCAGCATATACGATGCTGAGTTCTTGGAAAAGGGTCTTTTGCCTTTAATTAGTTTGAGAAGTATTTTCTCACCTCTCTTAAGCGTAAAATGAGTATCTGACCATAGAAAGTGGAAGATCTTGTCACTACACTATTGTGATGCACCTGTAAAATGGCTGCTCTCCAGTTATGATTCTCAGGACTTGAGATTTGGTATTGAATTGAAACTATCTGCTGTACAGCCCTTTGTAAAGCATTGAGAGCACAATAAACAGACTGAGCAATACTATTTATGCATGTGTTTTGTTTGTATGTGTAAAGTTCTGATATTAAATTTGCATTTCAATAATGTAATTAATGTCAATGTCAGTTAGAAGTTCTGAGTAGTGACTAGTCTGGATGCTACTTGGTCACTGTTCCACAGCTTTCTTCTTGTGCTTTAACATGGCTGTCTTAACTGATTGAAGACAAGCCGGCCGCAAGCGGCTAGCAATGTTCACACCACACTTATTTATAGAAGTATTTATAGTTTTGCCAGGGTGGAGACCGATTTTGCCTGCTCTTTTCGATTTTAACCACTGAGGGTTCTTTTACATGTGCAAAGGCACATTGGACCTCCCAGTTTATCGTCCATATCCCAATGGATTAGGCACTCATTTATCCTGCCTACCACAGGACAAGGAGGCAGAAAAAAAAACCTAAAACCCGGATTTCGGTTTTCAAATCAAGCCTGCACTGCCGGCAACAAGCCAGTGACCTTTGGCTTGGTGGTCGAGTGCTCTAACCAATGAGCTCCTTTTTTTTTTTAACATAGAACCTTATAATAAGCAATATAATTTCCTGTCTAGGATGAATAAAGTTGATCTGATTTGATTTGGTTTCTTTTCACTAATTCTTTATTTGTATTGTTGAACAACAGATCATACTTTTTAAACACATACCAGTAAGTTTTTATGGTGTTTGATTTACTGTATGTTTGAATAGGATGTAGGACAGCCCGCTTATATTTTTGACGTGGCAAGGACCACCAATACTACATCCCTGTAACAGAAAGTCAGTTGTTCTGATCAATACATACATTGAAGAGAAAGTAAGGGGAGATGACTTAGAAAGAGTAGAATGCAAAGCCATGCAACAAGCTCAGTCATAAACTGATGTCTGGCCCTGAAAACAGCCGCTCTAAGAAATTTGGAGCCAAAGTGCATTGACTTATTAATGGTTGGCAAGCAAGGGTTTTCGTTGGACTGCTATTTTTACCTAATATTACCAACTTTTACCAAGTCAAGATGTGAATATAAGCGGGATTGTGAAATCCCATTTCGATATATAAAATATTTCCCCACTAACGATATGTAAAAAAAGAAACAGTGGGACTGATATGACGTCAGTGTAAGCAGGATGTCAATGCATCCAATGTTGTTATAAGTGGGCATCACCAAAAGTACTTGAGAAGAAATGGCCAACGCAAATGAAAAAAAAATTGATTTAATAACAGAAAAAAAATCTTGATTGTATCTGTTTGTATCTCATCTTTGTAAGGAGCCGTCGGAAATCCTTTTCCAAATGTTGAAGCCAGAATTGTAAGATGGAGGGACAATTCTTCTCAATACGACATATTGGCTGAGGGAAACAATAACAGAACTGTTGTCACTGAAGGTAATCTCTTTACTTTGATTTGTTTTGTCACTTTATTTCATACTTTGAAACAAATTTGCAAGTTGATATTAATAATGAAATATGAACTTCTATGGGAAATAGTAACTTTTGTTTTGTTTTGTTTTGTTTTTGTGTACATTTAGAAGATTAATATATTTTTCTAATTCAACTTTAAGGCAAGAGATTGGGGCACTGACTTCAGAAAGTTGTTCTTTGCATTTATGTTAGTCTTAGTCTTCACAAAATCTCTGTAAGATTTCTGTAAGAGCACGGAAAAGTTTCTAGAATATTACTATTTAGATGTTAATGTTGTACATTTCGGTTTCTATTTAAAGTTTCCTGTTTCTTTAGTGTATTTTACATTGATTGAAAGTTTATTTCACAATCTGGGAGTACTGGGGAAATATGAATACAAAAAGAATATCAACACTTGAAGATGGTAATGTAACTGTCACCCTATCTTATATTGTGATTTTTCATTTTGAATTCTTTAAGTTTAAAATGTAACTGTCACCACATCTTATATTGTTGTTTTTCATTTTGAATTCTTTAAGTTTAAGTGGTAAAACTGCTTAGCCCTTAATTGCTTTGAAAAGAATGGTAACCTTATTTCCTTATTTCTGGTTCTTTGTTCTCATGATGGGTATCAACTGCAATTTGTCCAAGTTTATTATTGTGTTACCTGATGCACAGTTATAATTGTTGGTTACAAGTCTGCCTGCATTTTCTTTTTTGGCATTTTTTCTAAATCATCTTTTTTGGTTTTGTTAATGTGGATCTCATATACACCCACCATAATCTAGGACTTATTCTTTGAATGTTTCCTAGCACTTGTTTCCTAGCACTTATCTTCAACAGGTAGAAGACAGTCATGGATATTATATTGTAGGGATACGAGTAGGCCATTTGCTTTCTTATTCTTAAGTTTTGCACATGTTGGCCTTTCCACTGTAGTTTATTATCTCTGATAATTTAACTTCAAGGTATTTTGAACAATTTGTAATTTTTGATTTTTAAGGATTGTTTTTGTAGGTAATAGTTTGATTCTGCAAGTTTCTTTTTATTTGATATTTTAAGTACATACTTGGCAATTTTTCTGGGTGGGATTTTCTAGTCTTTTTTTCCTTTTTGGAGTATTGGAGTGTTTTACAATCATTAATATTTTTTTTATTTCTCTCTATAACCGTAACATATTATCTTCTGCAAATAATCTCATTTCAGTGCCTTGTGTGTTGTCTTGGTTTCATCCATGGACTGATTTAACAGCAATAAGTGTATTTTGCTACTTAGTTTTCCATATTGACATAATATGTCTTTGTTTCTGATATTGGCATTTAACGTAACAATAAATGTTTTAATGTGTCTTTGTTTCCCACACTGATTGTGACAAAGCAATAATTGTATCTTGTATCTTATTCCCAATTTAATTGATTTGACACTGCAATAAATGTATTTTGGTGTCTTGTTTTTCTCAATATTGACATTTAAGATTGCAACAATTGTATTTTGTGTCCTGGCCGTTTTTCTAACATTAATATTGACATTTAAAATTACAGCAAATGTATTGTGCTTTTTATTCTTCCACTTTGATTGATGTGGCAAAGCAAAAGATGTATTTTGATTATTCCTCCTTTATTTCAAAATTTCAAAATGAAATCCCTTCTCTTCCCCCACCCCCTCCTCTCTCTCTCTATCTCTCTTTTCTTTTCTTTAACTTTAAATAAAACCCTTTTTTCAGGTGCTGAGAGTGAGTCTGGCGAGCTGCTGATCAGAGGTTCGTCTGTTTTCAAGGAATACTGGAACAATCCGGATGCCACGGCCGACTCTTTCACTAAAGATGGATGGTTTAAAACAGGTGAATTGTGAATAGTCATCTTAGAAATAGGACTGCGTATTTTATCTCTTTGAGTACCATTCATGAGCCAATACATGCTCATCTTGATATATTGACAAATTGCACTCAAAGAGTATACTCATGCCCATACTGATATCTTCGCAAATTGTAGTCGTAGAGTTAAATTGCGCTCATGCTGATATAAGATTATAAGCATGGCCTATGGTAGTCAAAGAGTTAAACTTATTAACTTATACAGTACAGTCTCTATAATGACATCCTCTGAAAAGTGACATGGTGCCCAGGTCCTAATTTTTTCCTTATATATCGTTAGTAATAAAACTCTCACTATTACTTTTATGACATCATCTTAGTAAAAACCATGTATAACGACATCAGTATGGTGGTTTTAAGCATCTTGAAATTGATAGTGAAGACGATATTTCTGGTCCAATGAAAATGCTTGCTTTCTGACTTATGAAATCCTGTTCTCTAAGCCAAGAAAACATGTTCGAGAAGGTGGAAAACAACAAAGTGTATGAAATGATCTCCAACACACCGAAGACGGCCATAGAAGATTACTTTACTCCGTCAATTCATGATGTGAAAACAAAAACAAAAAACCCAACAAAAAACAACAACAACAAAACAA
>JBBPCV010487442.1:0-11700 GCA_037974505.1 Plocamopherus tilesii
ACTAGCTTTTAATGGCGCGTTGACAATAATACTCAGTTGACTGAGTCTGTCAGCTTTTATGAAGAAGAAGAAGAAGATGTTTCAATTGAAAGCAGGCTTACTATGTTTTAATGCAGCACTACATGGGCTTCTAGAAATGAAGATTTCAAATCCAAGCTTTGATATATTTAAAGGTCAAAGTTTTGCATGATTTGTTTTGCTTTGTTTGTTGTTTCACCTGGTTTAATTAATTTCTCTCCTTTATGTACAATGTTGTGAAAGTATTGTTATAATTTCTCTGAAGAACCTGTACAAATGGAAATTAAAATAATTTAATTCATTTGAATTACATCAGATCTGTCTGAATTGGTTGGAAACATTTTCTTTCATTTCTTAGAGAAAAATCTTGAAAGAGCAACAAGCATAAGTGATGACTTCACCAACTGAGGAAGAAATTGTACAAATTACACCCCCGCCAGAAAGTTTGCTCATCACACACACACAGAACCATGAAGCTTACAAGTGTACTGAGGAGTTTTGTTCTTTCACCACCACAAGTCCATCTCTTCTTGGTTTACACAAGGCTCAAGTACACAAAATTGTACGTTTTCTTTTACAGTAGTGTCAATGTCAGATGCAGAGCTATTGAACTATTTTGTATTCTTGGTTGGGGTGGCAATGCATGTTCAGGGGAGGTAACAAAAACAGAAAAGGTGGTTAAAAAAAAAACAATAGATAAAACAACTAAGAATTCTTTAATTTATTTTGACAGTCTTAAAAAAAAAAAAAAAAATGCATTAGTTAGACTTTGCATGATAGATCAAAATCAAAGTATCTTTTAATAGCCCCTAACTTATATTGCAATAAAAAAAACAACAACTTTAAACAAAACAAGAAATGTGTCAACAGAAATATACAACCTTTCTTAGCCCATGGACATATTATTGAGAAGTAGACAATGTATTTCTGGAAATTCAGTAAGCCTTCATTTGAGTCTCTTTTAATTAAATTATATGATGTTTTATGATTTTCCATTTCTATTTGATAAATTTTACAGAAAACAGGTGCAAAGAAAGGTGTAGTGCATCAGTATTTCTGTCCATTTCCAGGATGCTACTTCAATCCAAACACCAAACGATACTTCAAAGTTTTGGATCATTTAAAGACGGTGAGAATAGAATATTAGAGTCATAAAATGATCATCATAAGCATTATAATACATTTGATTTTAACTGGATCACTGTAAACCTCGCAAAAAAACCCAAAACAAACCACAAAACAAAAAAACAAAACAAAAAAAAACTAATAGACAAAAATGAATGCAACCCAGTTTTGGGGGATTAGATCATTTGATCTTTTATTGAGTACTTGATTGAGCAATCAGCATATAATCAGTATAAATTTTGCTGTAGGTTTAAAACACCTATTCGGTTTGTTAGGATTTGTCAAGAACTAAATTAAAGTACTCAATATAATATCGTTGAGACACGCATTCTAAGACAATCATATTAAGCTACTCATAGTGCAGATAAGTTTGTCCACATAACTGACTACTTATTATTGTGGTCTTATATCTTCATATATTGTTTATCTCGATTTACTTGCTTCTTATCAGCATTACATGAAAGTCCATGTTGAGAAGAAGTTCAAATGCAGCAAATGCCAAAGAGCTTTTGGATTGGAGCGTGACTGCCTTCGACATGAGAAGGTCTGTGGCCAAACCTTCACCTGTGCTGAGTGTGACAAGAAATACGATAACAAGCAGGCCCTCAGCAATCATTGTATTTTAAGAGGCCACAAGCCACCACCCTGTATACAGTAAGTAATGTTTCATATGATTTTTCATTTTACTGCATGCCCACATAGCCAGGTTTGAAGACAAGGTGAGAGAATATGGATTGAGATGGTTTGGCCATGTTCAGAGGAGAGATGATGAGTACATTGGTAAGAGAATTCAGGTGTCACTACCAGGTAAAAGGAAATGGGGAAGACTGAAAAAAAGATATGTGGATGGAATTAAGGAAGATATGATAGCAGTTGGTGTGAGTGAGGAGTGTGTAATGAACAGGACTGGTTAGCAACAAACAATCTCCTGTGGTGACCCTTAACAGGATAAGCCGAAAGAAAAAGAAAAAGACGTCTACTGAATTACCACACTTACAATAAAGTCTTTGTGCATGCACTTTGCTTTAGACCCACCAACCAATTCATGGTCCTTGTTGTTGCATCCGCTTTCTGGTTTACATAGCTGAAAATCTGAATTCTGTGGCATTCTTACAAACTTTCATTTTCATACTTTTGCATCAATCAGAACCCTCCTCATTCATCTGCTTTAACAGTGGTAAACCTGCCTAGGAATAAGAATAATTTGTATTTCTAAGAAAAAATGCCTTAATCAAGCGGTGGCTATGAAAATTCTGATCGACTTCAGATTTTTAACAATCGGCCTTACTTTATTTAATTAAATTTAAATAAAGTAATTTATTTAAATATTACTTAAACAATTTACCAAACTAGAACACAAACCTGCCTACCATTAAACGTATTCATTTAAGAGTAATAACAATAAGTAACTAATCAAATTTGTTGACTTCAACGAGCGAAAAAAAATGACTGGATGGCTGCTTAGCAAAATCTCTTTAACCGGGAAACTCAATGAGATTGATTGTATTCAAGTGTAATTGTACTGAAGTGGAGTGATTTCCTACTACCAATATCAGACTGGGTCATACTAGGCTTAGAAAACTATAGCAACGGATATAATGATATTCTATAAGAAATACTCATGAACAGATGGGTAAGAGAAGGTGGGAACCCCAGTCATTAAGATGTTAAGCGACTTTGCTTTCATATCAATGAGTGATCATCAGACATGGAAGAGGGACGGTGGCCTCTTATCGTGAAAACTTCACAAGCCCCATAGATCTTATTGTTTTTATTGCATTATTATTGGTCCACCTCATTAGAATACACATTCAGTAGTCATGTGTTATTATGTAAGTATTAGATTTTATGTCACGGTATGCATTAGTCCTCAAAATAAATATTCTCGTTCTCAAACACATGGAGATGTATGGCTAACAAGAGCTTATTCGTGTTAACACGCCTGTTAAATTCTGTTATTTTTATAAACAGTGACTCGCTTGTGAGAACAGTGTTTTCATGAAGTTTGTTGGAAACTATGTGTCCAAAGCAAGAAAATAAAATGAATGTAGTGCAGTAGTTTTCATGAGAGTGCCCAATGGTCAGGAAGCAGCCTAACCATGCACTTAGGCAGAACGGGCGCTCAGGAGATATCTAACCTGAGGATCCCATGAGCTCTGATTTTAATTCTTCTTTAACTTACAGAGTTTTCAAATCTCTGTTAAGTTTACGGCACATCTTGAAATGTGATTGTCATGTGTGGATCAAGATCATCTTCCTAAGTATTTGAATCATTGAAGTTTACGAGCCATGCCACCAATTTCTGAAAGTTCAAAGATACTCCTGTCTACTGCTAGACAGATAGTGAACATACATTTTGTAGTGACAGCAAGGGACTCAAGTGCACTGTGTTATGTAAATATATAGACAGTCATTCATTTTAACCAAGTATCCTGTCAAAGCAAGGCAAATGACGTCTCACACCATTGAACAGCTGAATATGTCTGCTCATCAATGTTCAAGTCTAGGCCGCACCTTTTTCGTCTCATTGACTCATTTGATTGGCTGGACAGTAGACCGGCAAGGAAGATGTGCATTTGTTACCTTTTCCCAAACTCGACGGGATAGGAAAAGCTACTCAAGTAGAAGGATGCTTTTTGACACTGTAGTAAACTCTAGAAAAGTGATCATAATTACTTTATCTATATTAAATTGACATTTCTTACCTTTATTGATTGACAACATGCCAACATACTAGGCATTCAGGCTGCAGATGCTTTTCGAAGGCCTACACTCAAAAGTGACGATTTTAAAAGAAAAAAAAGGGTTTCTTCAAAACAGGGGGCACTTAGGTGAAACTGGCATTCAACCGGAGGGTACTTTCGCAAAAACTACTGTGATACCAGGATGTGCAGCTAGTTAGACCATTGGATAGACCATAATGGTCAAATGATTGATTGTTTGTTTTGTTACTGGGTTGGTTTTTTATTAAAATTTTTTTTTTTTTTTTTCTGTTGTTGTTTTGTGTGGTTTTTTTTTGCGTTTTGAGTATTTATTGTGTTTATATGTTTGCAGGAAAGATGGCGGATGTTGGGGTTGAGGGATTATTCTGGGGTTCTTTTTGTTTGTGAATATTTGTGTGTGTCTGTATGTGTTTGCTCTTCTTTTGAGAGTTTCAAATTTTATCAGTCTTTTTTGCTTTCCCAGATCTCTTTTGAAGGAATTCAATGTGTGCAAAAAGTTGGATTGTCACATTCAACATATTATATTGGCTGACTAGGGTTGTTCTCCTGTTTTAAGGGTTAAACAATGTTATATTTTCTTATGTGGATTCAACAGATAATTTTGTGGGCTTGTTTTAAAATAATTACTTAAATAATCAATTAAATAATCAAAGTAAATTTGGTGAGAATTTGTTTAAAGTTTTATCAAATAAAGCTTATGTCGCTTTAAATAAAATTAACATAAACATATATATATATATGTATATCTTTTATGTTTCAGAAAAGCTCCAAAATTGCCAAAAAGTAATTCAAAGACTTCTAAGAAAAGCACACCTCAAAAAGAGCGTACAAGAGAAATGGTTACTGTCCCAATTTTACCCAAACTGGCTCCACCCAACAACATTTCAATCCTGATTCCAGCAGTCAGAAATGATATTATGCCGTCTCTATATGAGTCTTTAGCATCTTTGGGACAAGCGGCCTGCAGTGTCAAGACAGAGACTAGTAACATCTTGGTTGCCTCTGATCAACTTCCAAGTCGTCCTGAGAGTGACAACAAAGAGGTGGCGTGTGATATCCAAAACTTGCCTCAGGACATGGCTGGAGTTCATATGAATGATTCAGTAACGCATGCTTTTGACAAAACCGCTGCTGCAAACCCTAACGCGCAACAAGCCATAGCCACCATTCCTGCCGGAACACTTGGGGGAAAATCACCCTCTCGAAAACAAAATTCCACCCATGCTAAAAGACAAAAGGCAATGGGCAAGAGACAGTTGCTGAAAAATATGCCTAATTCTAGTCACAGTTCTTTACCTCAGTCTCAGGCCAAACGAAATAGTGCCAAATCCCATGATGAATCTCTTAATTTTAAACTGACAACTCAGTTATGTGAAAAATTATTCAGTCCTCAGATCTCTGAAACTGACAGTAACATCATATTTTCACCCACCTCTTCCACTCTGTCTTATACTACTCAGTCTGAACCTACATTGAAAAAAATGAAATCCTTTTCCCTTACCAAAAAGAAAAAGAAAGAAAAGCCAATTTTTCCGGTGACATTAAAATCCATCATTCCCATTCAATTACCACATCCCTTGATGCCAAATACTCAAGCATCTCACGAGACATGTTCATCTCTAAATCATTCTTCAAATGACAATCAAGCCTCAAGACTCCTTTCAGTCAATAACAGTGGTGTAATCAGTGTTTTAAGTCATCATACACCAACAAATGTAATTGAAGAAGGCTTTTCCAGGCAAGCACAGGACACTGAGAGGAGACCTGTAGATGCATCTTTTGCCAACTTGGATGCAGACCTCTCATACGATCCAGTATCTGCTCTACCACACAACCCTTTAATGTCTGCAGCACAAACACAGACCCTCATGCCTTGTTCCTCCACCTATCCAGTCAACGACTCAGAAACACAGACACTTGAAAGCTTCCTGCTAGATTCATTGAACAATCTGCTCACAGACTGCGAAACGCAGACCTTTGAAAGCTCTGCCCCACTCCAAGGCATCTTTAATGATTCAGAGACTCAGACAATGGAAAGTGACGAACTTCTTTATCAGTTACTGCATGATTGCGAAAAACAAACATTTGAGACATCTGAACCATTTATCGGCAATCTCCTGAATGAATCTGGGACACAGACATTTGTGAAGACAATGTCTGACTCAGTTACACAAACCTTGGGCACCGTCATGCTAGACTCAATGGCTCAAACCTCTAGTCATGCCTCAGGGCTCGAGGTGAGCAGATGTTCCTCTGAAAATAATCCCTCCTATTCAACTGAAGATAACTTCTGTCAAGTGAACCCAGAAGATATATTTATGGATGACACCCTGACAACTTTTGACATGATGACCCAAACATTCAGTGATTTGACGACCGGTCCTCCAACATCAGAAACCTCATCAATGAGAAGGCCAACAGAGATGACTGTTCCAGGTTTTAATTCATCGATACTTTCCAAGTCGCAGAATATCATGACACAAACAAGTGGACTGATTCCTGGTCCTCAGACGTTATCACAAGGCACACCAACACCATCAATTGCTTCAAAGGAAGTATCTCCTTCAGCACCCTTGGGTGAATTTGACTTATGTACCAACTCAGAGGATCTTCTTGGCCCTTCAAGGGAGTCACTCAACTCTCTAAGCCACAGGAATTCAGATGTAACCCACACTTCAGTTAGAAATGATGCCTCCTCTATGACTTTAACACCTGATGGCACAAACTCGTCAACTCAGACTCAGGGTTCTTCCGATATCAAAACACAGCCTCAGACTTTCAGTTTGTCAACTCAGACTTTAGATGACTTTGAAACGCAATTGTCTTTGGAAAAAATCAACTCATTTAGTCAGGTTGAGATTCCGGGTACCAGTGGTCAGTGTTTTGAGATAGTGACTGATTATGAGAACTCCCTCACACAGTTTGCAAATGGGTTCCTTGATAGTAATAGGGCAGGGCAAAGTGACCAAGGCCTGGTCACAATTGACTCCATGACTGAGATGCTGGGCAGTTTGAATTCACTGGCTCAGACTGACGACAACAAGTTTGACAGCATGATACAAACGGTCCACAGCAGTGATCGTACGACACAGACCGCGAACAACTTTGACACAATGACTCAAACAGCCAATAGTTTAGACACAATGACACAAACAGCCAATGGTTTTGACATAATGACTCAAACAGTGAACAGCTTTGACACCATGACACAAACAGCCAATGGTTTTGACACAATGTCACAAACAGTCAACAGCTTTGACACAATGACACAAACAGTGAACAGCTTTGACATGATGACGCAAACAGCCAACTGTTTTGACATAATGACACAAACAGTGAACAGCTTTGACACAATGACACAAACAGGAAGTGGTTTTGATATAATGACACAAACAGCTGATACATTTAATACAATGACACAAACAGCTAATATATTTGATACACTGACACAAACAGCCAATAGCTTTGATACAATGACGCAAACAGTGAACAGCCTTGACACAATGACTCAAACATGCAGCGGTTTTGACACAATGACACAAACGGCCAATCAATTTGTGGATTATGACAATCAACTCGACACAATGATACAAACAGGGAACACATTTGACATGATGACACAAACAACCAACAATTTTGACACAGTGGCAGAAATGGTTGACGATTTTGACACAATGGCTCAGAGAGTCAACAGTTTTGACACAACGACGCAAACGTCCAACAGCTTTGACATAATGACACAGACAATGAATCCATTTGATAGAATGTCCCTAGAACCCAGCAGTTTGAGTAACATGACTCAAACTATTGACAGTCTCGATATAATGACACAAACTACAAATACTTTTGACACAATGACACAAACAGCACATTATTTTGACACAACGACACAAACAGAAATCCCGTTTGACTCCATGACGCAAACAGGTGACAATTTTGATTCAATATCCTTTGCAGTCAACGAATTTGATAGTTTTGACATGGCTTGCGATATGTTTACTCAAACAGGGGATGTTGACTCATGGGAAATCACAACTCAGACAGACGAAATCACTACTGAAAGTTTAAATACGAGGACGCAGTATGCTAAAAACGGGGCACATGATTTGATGACTCAAGCAGCTGATGAACAGACAACAGAGTGTGCTTTACTTACTTCAGTGGCAGGTGAAGACGATGGAAAATTGAAATTCAATTTGACATCTCAAATCGCACAGCCGCAGGAGGTCACTGACATGACAACACAGACTGCCAACAATGACTTATGGGAAATAATGACCCAGACAGAGAATGAGTTTGCATCCGATATGATGACACAGCCTGGGAATGTGGACTTATGGGAGATGACGACCCAAACAGATCAGGTCAGAGGCTTTGACAGAATGACCCAGACTGCAGACGGTGGTCTTTGGGGAATCATGATTCCGTCGACAGAAGAAGAAATTGTGTCAGACATGATGACGCAGACTGGAGACGATGGTTTACTGGAAAGAACTTCCCAGACCAGCTTTGATCTCTCATGTGATATTTTTACTCAGACCCAAACAGCTCAAAATGTTTTATGGGAAATGACCACTCAGACTGATGAAATCATGGAATCAGATGTGACGACTCAAACTCATAGCCCAAACTTCAGCGATGGTCTTGCAGCAATGAACTACACAACTGGGCGTAATTCTGCATTTCATACTATGACCCAAACAAGCGAGTGTGATTTTTGGGAAGATTCTCCCCAAATTGGTTTAGATTCAGGATCTGATATTTTCACTCAGACGGATAACCAAGAGTTGGAATTGGAAGTGAATGGAAAGCATAATATTGAGACCAGCGGAACTCAGATTTCTATTGATCTAGCTTTTCCTGGTTTCAATTTTTAAAGACTGTTGAAATCCGTCTTCTGGCAATGAGTGGTTCATAATCCAAGATAAAGGACAGCCCCTATATAGGTCACTATTAGTCTTGCACTTAACCAATAACAAAAGCATGGGCCATCAACAAAACCTGCCTCTTTTGCTTTTGTTCCACCTAGGAGAGGGCTTTACTTTATATCTCTGTGTACTTGGACACTCAATTGTTCATCTCTTCTTCCAGACTTTTCCTTTATTCCAAGTTGTGCTTGGCCCATCTCCTTCATACTTTACCATCGTTGGTTATTTTTATTTGCTTTAGGTTTGTTTTTTTCACCTATATAGATAGCTTGACCATCTTTTCATCAGGTGTATTTTTACTTTTCACTTACTCATTGAATCAGTCAATTTATGCTTTTGATCTTTGAGAGGTTTTTGTTTTTGAACACTTTTTTTTTGGGAGGATGGGGGGGGGGGGAGTTTGTGTTTGTTTGTTTAGTAAGTCAAGTCACCTTCCACCATCCCCCAATGTGACGCCAGTCAGTATCATGATGCTATTTCTTTGCATTATGAAAGATCTCATTTGCTTATATTCTGTGAGAACCGCAAAGTCAACTTTGAATCTCATATTGGCTATATTATTATCATAAATAGAGCATTGCAAGTCTTTGAAAAGGGTACATAACTTCAAAAGTACTCATGATGGTTCAAAGTACTCTTCATGGCTCTGCTTGAATCTTTCCAGTTTTGTGATCCACCTACTAAACCAAACGTGGTACTTTTCTTGAGATATTGTTGTAAAGTTATGCTTTCTTAAGTCAAGGTCAGTCACTACTAGTCAATGTTAAATAAGACTTTTTTCTCCAGAAATAACTTGACATTTCCTCCATGTTTTATTTTTTGTTTAAGATCAAATTGCATGCGTTATTTTTTTACAGTAGGGTTTTATAGATGGTTGTGACTTTCGAATAGCAATGAATCTTAAAGTCTCATTGACAAAAATTTGAAAACTTATATATGTATTTTCTAAAGGACTTACATGCTAATACTACTAATAGATTATTCTGATTGTTTTATTAGCTTTATTTTGCTATATGTGCTCTCTGATTGATATTTAGCATTCTCATGTTGCCATTTTTGTAGTTTATTCTCTCTTCTTTTACTTTACTTCTTAATTAATTATCTTTTTTAGCATATTTATCTTTCGTACAAAAGTCAATCAGCTGACTTCAATGTGATATAGCATTATCTATAATATGATCTGAAGTTAAAGTGTGTACAATGTACAAATTGCATTTAATTTATCATGGTTACTTGGCATTACCATGTACTTAATGGTGAATCCATTGTTAAATCGTTGTTTGATGTGATGTTAGATTCTGCAGTTCAATTTAAGATATCGTGCTGATGTTGATTTTAAAATTGTTGAAATAAATGTCATGTCAATCAGTTGTTCTTATTTCCTCTTTTCTTTTTCTACATACATACATGAATACATATATGCATACATACATACATCCATACATACTTACATAGATGAGAAAAGACAAGCTGATGTGACTAAAGCACGGGCAAGAAGAAAGGCTGTAACCATCAATCCTGACCATTGTAGACAGTGTCCTTACCCCTACTGCACTAGTGTCTGCCCATCAAGAATTAGCTTAATGAGCCATCTCCATGCTCACACAAGAAATCAAGGGCTTAACACTTGAGGACAATCATCATCGGATTGATGGACTAGCAAGAATGTATTGTATGTATTTATGTATGTATGTATGTATGTATGAATGAATGTATACATACATTCATTCTTGGTAGCCCAATGATCCAATGAAAACTGTACCCTCATGTGATAAACCCTTGATTTCTTGTGTGAGCATGGAGATGGCTCATTAAGCCAATTCTTGATCAGCAGACGTGAGTGCAGTAAGGGCAAGGATACTATCTGGGATGGTCAGGACTGATGCTTTTTATCTTGCCCTTGCTTCAGTCATATCAGCTTGCCTTTTCTCCTTGAAGTTGGTGTATGCCTGAATCATGAGGGCATGCCAGCCTTGTCTGTGCGAGGCAAACAACTCAAGTTGCCAGCCTGCTTGATGATGGGCTTCACACAGTTCTTAAATTTTACTAGTAAGCTGTTACTATCAGTAAACCATAAATAGTGCGATTATTGTGTAGATCGCCATAGGCCACTCTTCCCATATCCTTTTTATTTTATTGCATCTAACTGTAAGTCTCCTTGAGATTTGATTCATCATAAATAAACACTATAATAGAAATTATTCTTTTTCATAGGCCAAACAGTTTTTGGACATACTGTTGGTAAACACTAGTCTAAGACCTGGAATTGTTCTATAATGATGTTAAAGCCCATGGCGAATACATGTACTAGCATTCATCGTACTGCACTCAACACAATGCAACCAAAGATAGAAAGGCCTAGGCTCAGACGGTTTTATTTATTGTTGGATTGTTGTGCTATCTTCCCCGCTACCTTTTCTAAACGCCGTAGCCTGCATTCTTTTTCTTTTTTCTTTTTTTTTTTTTTTCTTTTTCTTAAACCTTCTTCCCCCTCGATTCTATTTTCGTTTTACGGTGTGCACAATTTTCTTTGGTTTGATTACTTTTGTGAGTGGATTCTTTTGGCGAAGGATGTTCACCATGGGGAACGTGTATGTTCCACAAGCAGCCTAGGCAGACGTGCGGTAAGACATTTTTTTTATATTAAGATGATAAGAGCGTTGTCAATGGACGATGGGTTCGGGTTGGTATAGTGAACGGCGATGATAGCACCGGCATTGTGAGTGGTTCATCGCCCTGGAATTTATACACTTCTTTCTCATCCGTGTGTTTCTTATTTTCACCCTCTGCATTAGCCTTTGTCTCTGTCTGTTTGAATGTATCTCTCTCTCTCTCTCTCTTTCTCTCTCTCCCCCCCTCTCTCTCTCTCTCTCTCTCTCTCTCTCTCTCTCTCTCTCTCTCTCTCT
>JBBPCV010488553.1:0-16913 GCA_037974505.1 Plocamopherus tilesii
AAAACAAAAACAAAAAAAAAGAAAAACAAAAAAAAAACAAAAGCAAAAAAAAAAAAAAAAAAAAAAGGAAAAAAAAAGATATATGCAACAGTGTGTAGCGAGAGTGGTTGGACTGACGTTGATATAAGTTAAATTCTAGGTGTTCATAAGCCGAAAAAGATTTTTTTTTTTTTATTTCTGATTTGAATTTGTCAAGATTGTGTGTTAATCGAACATTTTCAGGAAGGGAGTTCCATAGTCTTGGTGTGTCAGGGAAGAATGAGTGTAGGTGTGAATCTTCCCTTGAGTATGGCGATTGATAAATCTGTCCTTCCCTCGTGTGTTTTTTAACTACATAGTTGGTATTGCCGCTTGTCCTTGCAGAGCTTTATAAATACATGTACAGTTTCTGTCTCGCTTTTCTTTCCTTCAAAGAGGACTATTAAAAGCTCTGCTCCATAAAACTTGTGGTGTTCTGTGAATTGTCTTTTATATTGTTAACAAACCAGTACGCCCTCTCTGGATTAGTTCCACTTGTTTGATGTTCTTCTTTTATATCATATCAAAAGTAAGGGCGTCATAGATTGAAAACCTTTAAATGCACACTGAAATTAAATTAAATCAATGCAAAATTATGCAAATAGTAAAATGACTGAATTAATTGTACTAAAAATGTAGGGTCTCTATAATCAAACATAAAACGATTATTGATAATAGTCTAATCTCATACAATGCAGCTCTCTGTCTGTAGCCCTCTTAAAAGCATTCATATTTTTCGAGTTCCTAGCTCCAAATGTCAAACTATTCCATGTTCTTATGGTCCTTAAGATGAAAGAGTTTTGTCTTAAAGAGTTAGAACTACCCTTAACAAATATTTTATACTTATCACCTCTCGTAAAGCTGATGTGAGAATAGTTGAAAAGTAGTCTATGATCTATGTTATCAATCTTTTATGTGTGTGTGTGTTAACTAAATTAACTAGTCGCTTAATGATCACCATAATATTTTGATTTGACCAACGATTGTAGTGGCCATGTACAGAGGCTCAGCGGTAGCGCTTTGGACTCGCAAGTAAAGGGTCGTGGCTTGGAGTCCCTTTGGGGAAACTGTGATTTAACATTTGGGCAAGTTTGTTGGGTTTTTTTTTTTTTTTTGGTTTTTGTTTTCTTTTGTTTTTTGGTTTATTTTTTTGTGTTTTTGCTTATACTATTTTTTTCTTTTTTCTTTTTTTTTTTTTTTTTTTTTCTTTTTTTTTTATAAAAAATTGACTACCTCGTGCGGCGTTGCTCTTGCGGCTGAATGCCCGCGGTTTCGGTCACAAACCAAAAGACAGATAAAATATTTTCATCGTGGATAAAGTGTGGATTTCTTTTTCTTTAATATTTTTAAAAAATCTGCGCATTTGACAAACTACGTAACCACAATGTGCGATACAATATTTCGGCCATGTTGGATCAAAATGGGGTGTGCAGTGCTAGGAATTATCTGCCCTTGAACGAACGATGCGTCGGTTATGGCCCTTTGCGTTTCCTTTTTAAAGGGATTACGTATTGTAAAAATCTTTTGAGATATTATATTATTGCCTGTTGAATCGACCTCATAATGCGTCCATCCACCATCCATTCATCCATCCGTCCGTCCGTCCGTCCGCCCTTCCGTCCTTCCGCACGTACTTACGTACCTACGTGCGTACACTCAAGCAAATTACATAATTTAATTTCCATGCTCAAAAAAATGAAATAAGGAAAAGGCTAGTTATTGCAAAAACAAAAACTTAACAACACAAACAAGATATGGAAAGGGCAACAAAAAAAACCCAACAAACCAAAGTAAGAAGCTATCATATTTTGGCCACATTAGGAGACACCAAGCAATTGAGAAAACAATAATGGAAGGGAAGGGGGAGGGGAAGAGAATCAGAGGAGATCTGGAAGACAGTGGAAAGGCGAAAGGTGAGCTGGCTAGAAGTACACGACATAGCCAAGGCAGGAAGATTGGCTCTTGACAGAACGACATACAAGAAGTGTGTCTGGGCGGCCACGTCCAAGAAAACATCGTTATCAAAGGACATGATAAGGACAAAGGACATGGTAAGGTAAGTAAGATCTTTATGTACATGGAAGGAACGGATACATGCACATACATCATAAAGAATGTTCACTCTCAGAAAAGTTGGTGACGGATTGGAATATATGAAGAATTACAATCAAAGCAAAGTACCAACGCCACACACATTCTGATGATCATGAACTATTACTTATTTCTTTTTAAATGACTTTAAGTGTTTAATTTATTTATTTATTTATTTATTTTTTTTTAAAGAGCTCGATGTAAAACAGGAAGTGCCTATTTGACTCGCTTTTCAAATACAGTTCAATTCAATTCAATGTCCCTGGCTGCCTAGAGTGACTTGATCTGTTCACAAGATCAAATTTATCTTTTACCAGCCGAACACTTTTAAATACCTTACCGGAAAGGTTCTGTGCAAGATCCCTCCATGGGTGAAGCGAAGGTTGAAAGTATCTCTACATCCGACTCGTTCACTTCCTCATACAGAATGTGATAAATACGCTCATCATCTGGCAAGCACAACAATGAGAAGAAAAAAAAAACAATAAAAAATGCAAACCAATCAACAATCTTTCGATGGATTTGTCCAAACTAAATGTGTATGAATCATGATGATTATCTCAGGAAAACGAGGAAAAAGAAAATGTTAAAGAAAACTTATTCTTCCCACTGGGTTGGCACGAGCGATAACAAATGCAATGGTGGACAGACAGACAAAGAGACACAGAGACAGAGACAGACAGACAAACAGACAGACACATAGACAGACAGAGAGAGACCAACAGACAGACAGATTGTAAGACATAAAGACAGACAGACAAACGGAAAGTAAGACGTAGAGACAGCCAGACACAGACATATAGACTGAGACAGACAGGCATAGAAATAAATAAACAAACAAAAAAGAGGCAATGCAAGGGAATGTACTCACTCCTTGAACGTTTTTCGATTGGAGACCACCAGTAGCCAGAATAACGACCAAATTCTTCCTGGATGATGTAGCTCGGCACCCCAGCACTCAAGTAGTCCATTTCAATGTTGCCACAACCTGCACACAATGCGAAAAAGAAACAACAACAAAAATCAGGGAAATAATGGAGACAGGACTGCAAAAGAAAATTCCAGATCTCATTCCAATGCGATTTGGTTTTAAAAGTCTAATTACTGTGTAATTAGCGACAATCATAGCGACGATTGCAATCACAATACAAGCATGTCCCTATTCTGATGTATAATGTTTAATAAAAAAAAAAGCTGTTTTGTAATTTTCAAGTCGATGAGTAGATCTGCAGTGATGCGCAAAAATTCAGAACCAGGATCGCACAATGAGCACTAACTTTTTTTAAAGAAAGGATTACTATTATTTTTATTATTATTATAATATATTATCTCGCATCCTCTCATCACAATAACATCTTATTATGGATGGATGGATGGATGGATGAACAGCAGACTGAGAGACAGAGAAAGACACGAGTCAAATTGTATTCATCCAAGCAACATGTACCATTGTGAGCGTATGTAAGCCGCAGCTCCTCACAGGTCTGTCTTCGCACCAACCAGATGTCGGCGTCATGGATGAAAGCCAGCAAGTAGGAGTTTCCAGGGCAGATCTTTGGGTCGAGACGGGCACCAGGATTATTGGTCGGGATGACCTCCGGCAGGCATACACCATCAAACTGAGGAATATCGCAATAGGAACAGCAATAGAATATTTCTATAATGGTTCGATTTTAGCTTGTGCTGATAAGATAAGATAAGATAAGATTATCTTTATTTGTCCTCTTACAAGGAAATTTGTTTGATCATTGAAGACAGAAACATGCGACAAATCATAACATGCATATATCATTACACATAAATCAGAGGCGCTTTACAATGAGTACTACTATGAAAAAAAATTGTAAAATGAGTAATATAGGCAAAACAAAATTATTACACACACATTATGGATACTATTAAATGATTGTAATAAAATATATACTTTAAAATAAGCTATTGCATTGTTACTAAAATTGTCAAATTAGAATTCGCTTATCAATGCTTGGTTCATGTTATCAGGAACCTGTCCTAAGAGGATTGAGGGAAATAAAGGAAGATAATCTAATTTGAACTTTAGAGCAATAATTTTACATGTGTTTTCTCAAGGAGTGAAGATCTAGTCAACCGAAGTATGTTGAATGAATAAAGCTGCTAAGGTGTACGCAAAGCAACTCGACACGAACTCAGTCCACTGCGGCCAACGAAAAAGAAAGGAAAGCTAAAAAAAAAAACCAACACCAAAGCAGCCACAGATTCTTTCAAAGGTAATCAGCTAAAAAATTACAAACTGCTGACGCTTCTCTTACATCAATCTCATGTAATTCTATATTTGAAAAGCTGAAACATATGCTCTTCTTCTTCAAGTACCAGGTCTGATACAGATATCAGTGTTCATGACATGCCATTTACTTCTATCTTCAGACAATCATATCTCTTTAACAGTTCCGAAAAAAAAACTCTAATTTTTTAGGGTTTTTTCCCTTAGCTACTTTAAAGTCAGACAGGAATTTTTATTTTATTTTTTTCGCGAATAATATTATTCTTATTATGTTGTATTATTTTATAAATTTTGAAGGAAAATAAATGAAGAATAAGAAAAAAAAGAAACTTTTACATTTTTCTGAAAATTTCATGGTGTTTTGAGACTAAAATCACAGGGGATATTTTTCATGTCCCAAAATTCAAGACTTATTTCTCAACTTCAAGGCATGATTCTCAGGTAAAGGGAAGATACAACAGTGAATAATCCCAATTAGAGAAATTTACTTTTATTTCTGAACAATTGTTGAAAATTTCAAGGAAAAATATTGAAAATTGTGGAAATTATTTTTATTTTTTCAAAAGTGTGAAAGTGCCAAAATGGCAGAAATTTGTTCTCATAACAATAAAAATACAAAACAAACGGGTGGAAACAACAAATTCAGGTGTTACTTTTATTTTCAAAGTTGAACTTGAGTGTGATAGGCATACAAATAAAACAATTCTTGGGAGCAGAGGCAAAATCCTCATCCCTTGCAGTGTCAGAATCTGAATGACCAGGTGGATCTGGATCTGCTCCAAAATCAGTTTCTGACTCTGTGCTAGTTTCTAAATTATTTCTAGATCTAGAGCTAGAGCTAGATCTAGCTCTAGATCCGGTGTCACTCTCGCTATCAACAAGTTTATTTTATTCATTTTCAGCCATTCATTTATCAGTTATCTGGCTAGATTGGCTGTTATTCGATGAAGTCTGTGAGAAACATTTGTTTCCCAAGACATGTTTGTTGCCAGGCAACGGAAACATATGCAAAAAGTACAGAAAAACGCCAATAAAATAGCAATTTCTGCCCAACTTTCACATAGCTGAGAAGCGAAAGTAGTAACAATGCATTAGAAACTTCTTATAATAAGAGTTACTGCAAGGGAGGGCACTATGGTATACTTTTTATCCCTTTATATTAAGTGACGCAGGGTACGGCTTTGAACGGTTTACGGGAAGGTTTTAGTGACGCAGTGTGCGGCTCTGAACGGATAAAGAGTTAAACTCTTTTGACTCCTCCAAGTTGACTGTGCCGGTTCAGAGCAACTATGCATTTGGACCCTCAAGTTCCGATTCTACTGGCTTGCCATTTTGTTTGCAAATCTTCATGTGGTGAAAATTAAATTTATAAACTAATTTGCTTGTTTGACTCTAGTTTTATTTTTCTGCAAACAAAACATGGATTGTTTTGTTGAAGTCTTGTTGATAGGAATTTAATTTTACCATTTCAAAGCTAGAGGCTGTGCCATCAAACTGACAGCCCTAGAAGGACTCAAGGGAGCCGCAGGATTGATATCGCCTGAGTGCCCGCTCCGCTTAAGTGCCTAGTTAGGCTGCTTCCCGACCAACGAACACTCTCACAAAAACTGCATTTTTTGTTGTTGTTGTATTTTTAATTGAAAATAAATAATTTTTTTTATTTTTGTTCCAATTTTGTTTTCTATTTCTGGGTATATTTTTTGTTATTCTCAGCTGGAAAATAAAGTGCGAGAGAAGATGGAAAATGCTGTTGTCAAACGTTATGGCTATGACGTCGACCATAATGGTGATAACAAGAGAATCACCAAGGCTTGGGACAGAGTACAGCAAGCTGTAAGGCTTTACTATTGAAAATTCTCAACAATTTAACCTTTATAAAGTAATGTTGTTGTTTTCAGCTTGCTTCATCAAAAATCCAGTCATTCGTAAAGGATAACTTGGAGGCATCAGCTATCTCAAATAGAAAATTTCGCCTTTCCCCCTTAACTGACTCCCTCTCCCCCTCTCATTCTGTCTCTCTATTCTCTGCTCCTTTCTGCTACTATTTGCCTGTCTCTGTCTCTCTATCCGTCTGTCTCTGTTTTTCTACCTCTCTCATTACCTCTTTCTCTCACAAACCCTTCCTCCGTCATCCATCTTTCCTTATAACTTATATAAAAGTTCACATTTTGAAGATTTTGAAGCATATAGATTGGATTGACAAATTTACCAGATGGTGCGATGATCATTTCCATACTCTGAATGTTAAAAGGTCAAATAATTTCAGATCGCTTTAAGAATTAAAAAGGGTCCATTAGAACCAATAATCATCAAAAATGAAGTTAAGGTGATAGATTAGTTCAATACTTGAGATTGAAAGTGGACAGAAAATTAAAAAAATTAAAAATCTTATCGTACCTTATTTTATTTTATCTTTCATACAACACATTATTAATGGTATGACTATCCAAGTGGATCAAAGGGTAGAAGCCAGACTAATTGTTGTCTTGGGAAGATGGCCCTCAGCAGGGAACCTTTCTAGGAGAGAATCTCCAAAACATATTTTGGCCTGAGAGTTCAGCTCAGTTTCCAAATTAACACATAGTCCTCAATAGTATATAGTTCTTTTTAATACTTTTAACACTAATTTTATACTGAACTCTAATACTTTCATGCCATGATTGTACACCTGAAGTGCTAATTGGTGTAGAGATGCTTAGATCAACATTCACACATCTGTTTCCACAGTGTGACAAAACATGTTTTTCCCTCCATTTTTAATTTCCTGAATCTTTATAGACAAGTGGCAACCATTTTCATACAATGTCTTCTTTTTCCAAGGTCATCAGACTATGAACAGTGCAATAGTGCACTTGTCCTTTATCAACTGTCAACATCGCTCTAAAGTCAATACTTTGTTTTGCCATTAAAGATATAGAAATTGTTGATATATCTGATAGATATTTTTTCTAAGCATATCCTTTTTTTCTTTTTTCAGTTTGAATGTTGTGGTGTAAATGGAGCTGAGAATTCTGAGACCTCTTGGTACATTTATCAGCGAAGCAAATGGTTCATAGAGAAGCAAAACAGTAAGTGACTTGTTTCAAACTTAAGCAAGCGCCCCTCTGTGCAACATTAGACTTTTCACTCCTTATGATGCAAGAAACTTTCTTGTAGGACTTTACATACTTCATCACTTTAAACATTTTACTTGCATCTCTCTGCAACCAAGAATATTAGTAAAAAGCATAAGTTAAACATAGCTCCCAAAAATGAAAAGAAAAAACAGGCTTTTTTCAAGTACTATCTCATCTTAGTTCATCAAAATTACAAAACTGTATTTGGTCTTGTTATGGAAAGCTGAGAGAAAAGGAAAAATGTTGTTCTACTTAAAGTTTGAAGTTTGCATTTGGACTGCAGCTCATGAAAGATAGAGGCTTAAGAGAGACTGGTGTGGAGCATGCCAAGTCCATTCAAAATATATACAGTGGAATCTTTTTACTCGGATTCAAGGGGACTGTCCAAATCTGTTTGTGTTAACAGGAGTTTTTGTTAAAGCAGAGTCCATGTAAACAAAGTGTACACATTATGTCAATTCATCTTTTTAGTATAATTGCACATATACACTCAAGGTAAATAATGATAGACAAGAGAGACTCAGTAATCTGCTAGGGCTTTTATGGTAAATTGCTTTACTTTTTGTGTTCTATTCTCTTTGAGAGTTTTTAACTTAAAAGACTTTGTGGGGCAGTGCTACATTTTCCATGTTACTCAATCAACAAGAAGCTGAAAATAATGGGGATTGTCAAATTAGAAATTGCAATGCAGGTACTGAAATAATGAGCAGATCAAGACTCTAGAAAAAGCTCTATTCAAGGTCAGTGTGTGACACTCAGAAAGGTCGTTTTTACACATGGCATAGAGGATGCCATTTTATATGAAACAAAGAAGCATTTGATGATGTTGAAGATGATTAATGTTTGTTTTTTTTCATAAATGAATGATTCATTAAAAAGATTTATGTCTAATATGGTCCAACATATTTATATATTTTGAGAATTGTTAGATATTAGATGGAATTGTTTGAATTGTATCAGAATATTCCTCCTTAGTGTCTTGCTAAAATTGTTGGCTGTAGTACAGTCAGTTAGTCAACACCAATGTAGAGAATTAGTGTTTCTGGTGTGAGATGATGATGACTTCACTACAATTCATTGTTTGCTCTGGAGAGTCTGGTATACCGTAACAATACATTATATACCATTTCATGTGGGACTTTAAAGGGAATTTAAATTTATTCAACACTGAAAGGTCTAGGATAGGAGAAAATTGAATAAGGAATCCATGCATGAAATAAATATGTGGGCCTATCCATATTTATGAAGGCCACTTTCAATTTTTTTTTCCCTTTCCTAGATGGTAGCTATGTACCTGCAAGTTGCTGCCGCAAAGATACAGGGAATATTGACAAATGCACAGGGTATCTAAACAGCACAGGGTCACACCCTCCACGCCATGGACCTCCAGTCAGAGATGATCCCTCCACTAGAGGTTATGTTCTATTCACAACGGTAAGTCTTTCTTTTTTACTTTTTTTTTTTTTTTTTTTTTCTTCTTTTTTTTTTTTTTTTTTCTTAAGGTTCCATCTACACAGAATGGTCAGTTTTCTTTTTTCTGTTTCCCCCTTTTTTCTCTATTAGTTAGTTTGTTTTTTATTGGGTTTTTTTTTTGTCATTGATAGACATTTTTTCATTTTTATTGCTTTCTTTTTCTTTTTTCTGTTTCCCCTTTTTTCCCCCTTTTTTTTTCTTTTTGATCATTGATAGACAAGAGCTGGATGGGAAGGCTTTTGGAGATGGCCGATGTATGACTTCTTTGTTAGTGATGCACTGTTCTTGATAGGCTATGTGTCAGAAAACTATCCATATCAATGGATCCAATTTTTTTTTTGTGCTCGTTTTAAGTCAGTTTAGTACCAAGTTGCTTAACAAAGATGAAGATCTTGTCAGGTTGTTAGTTAGCAGTGTTCAGACATAAGCAGTGGAAACTACACTAGAGTCTTGTGCATACTGTTTTGAGTAGAATGGATTGTCCAGATCTGTTTGTATACAGAAGGATTGTAATGATGTGTTTTTAAACTAAGTTCTTGTAAATTTTGAGGGATAGCTATGTATAATCAACAAGTAAACGAACTGAGAGTGAAGAGATAAATACGCTAGACATAAACTGTCACAAATTCCAACTCTGTCGGCAATGTCAGTGGATAAGTGACCAAGGAGGATAAAAGCACCGCTGAAGGGGTGAAGAGGGTAGGTGTTTTAAATTCATGTCATCATGATAAGGGTGCACTGCACTTAGGCTGTGCATCTGGTACAAAGTGAGACCGGTTATAATTGGAAACTGTAACTCAGCAAAATGTAATTAGATCTGCCAAAAGCTTTTTTTAGTGTTACTATTTTTATTTTTATGGCTTTTGACATATAAGAAAGTTACTTAATGTGGATTTCAGGGGGATTTAAAATTTGACTGTGTTAACACATTTCTACCTATGCGCACCTCTCTGCACTGGGCCCCTGTGCCTCTTACTAGTCTTAGGCTTCGTACTTCTATCGTGCTCTGCACTAGAATGCTAACCATTACTTTATTTATGGATTGATTTTGACAAAACTTCACATATATGTAGACAATAAATAGAATAATATGAAAATACTAGTATTTGTACATCATACATTTATACATCAAAGACTAGTAGACCCCCGCATCTCCCACCTCTAACGTTACATTATGTCAAGGCATTGTCTATAACTAGGTCTACTTGACTCTTGAGTAGATTTTGGCCTATTTTCCACAGATGCTGATAGGGAAGGAACTGAATCATAATTAGAACCAGTTACAGATGCACTAGGATCATAATTTTCATAATTCGAGGCACCCATGTTCTCTACCATGATGATTTCCTGCAACCCCTATTTGGTTGACAGACGTTGATTTGATTTAGAAGAATGCTTATTTTTTGCTTCTAAGACAAAGTATAAATATACAGGGAGCATGAACTGGGAATAGAACTTATTATTGACCCGGAAATACAAGTTAAATGTCTTTACTTTGATTGGAATAGGGAAAATAATGGACTGGAAAAGAAAGCAGTCAATTTGAGAGAATACTTGTCGCCCGGCATGAATTGGAAAGCGAGTTTACTCGTTTGGCGGAAATATGTTAATGGAAATTTCATGTGAAAGAGATAAATTTTTGAGTGGAACTGATTGTCAGTGATAATGCTTTTTCGTTATTTGGCATTTGAAAAAAGTGGCCTGCTTGAATGAAGATGATGAAAAGTCAATGACACTACATCAATCGAGGGATACTGGTTGTGAATTCATTGTTATTCAGGGATTTTTAACATTCTTAGATAGAACATAACACTTATAATATAAATAAAAATAAATCAATTTCATTAATGGACCTAGTTGTTTGAGCCTCTTGAACTGGATAATTTTAGGGGGATGTGAACCCCCTTGTCACTAGTCTTTAAGGCCCTCACTTATCTTTTTGACACTTGCTATTTCTTGTTGTCTCTCATGGATGTAATATAAGGTAGTAAATATTCAATTTTAAGCCAAAGAGAAAGCACAAAGTGATTATTTACAGGGAAATTTACACATACATGTACTCGTGATTGTTTTTGTAAATTTTCAGGGCTGCTTTGATGTTCTTGATCCATACTTGCACAAAACTGGAATAGTCATAGGCACCACAGCCATTGTGGTTGGCATTTTCATGGTGAGGACTTTATCTCTGAAGTAGTTATTGTTAGTATTTTTGAAAAGAAATTGAATGAGTACATGTTTTTGTATTCAAATGGAATTGCCCACTAAATTACTATGGTCTGATTGAAAAAGATAAGAAAAGTGATTTCATTTTGTACATATAATGTCAACACGAAATTCTTCATTTAACATATAACAATGATTAAGTATCAAATTGACAATTTTGACATTTTAAAATTACTGGAGTTATCAACGGGAGTCATATCAGTGGCTAATCAGTGTTTGACGGTATCGGCAAAGAGGAAAAAGCTGAAAGAAAACAAAGAAGAATATTAACTGAAAAAGTGTTTTTGTTAGTTTTTGTTTGAGTCTTCTTTAAAATTTGTTTTTTGCACTTAAAACAGTATTATTTCAAGGTGTTATAGTAATGTGAAAATTGACAAAACATAATTCATTATACTGAAATGAAATGACTTCATATGGAGAAAGAAAAAAAAAGAAAGAAAAAAGAAGGCTCACCTACAGGCTATTAAGAAGATGTGGAGAGATAGAAAAACAACTGTTTTATTCTAAAAAAAACATGAATATGGATTAGCAGAGACAAAAATAAAAAAAAAGATTGTAAAAATCAAACTGTAGAAGTCATCAAATCATAACAAAAGTTACAAATATATGGGAGTAGTGATTTACTCTGAGGGTAAAGTAAGAGAAGAAATCAGCCGGAGAATTCAAAAAGCAATGGCAGTTTATCATCATCTAGGAAGGGCTTTAATAGGTAAAAAAAGAGTTTTCAATAAGAAAAAAAAGCACAAAGTCCAAATTTCTATGACATCTATACTAGCTAGATTCTTCGTTAATGGCTAATGGTCGTATGTTAAATATTTTCACCAGAATCTATAAATTTGCTTATTTTTTATTTTTTTGTTATATTTGTTACAATATCATTTCTTTTTCTTTTTTTTTTCTTATCTTTCAGCTTATTGAACTAGTGCTCTCCATCTGCTTGTACAGAACATTACCGGAGAAAACGTAGGAAAGAAATTTGATTCCTCTCATCTTGATTATTTGCAATGTCTTTTATTGTGCATTTTATGCTGAGGGAATACTTTGCTTATGTAGTTTGCCAACATACTTTATCTTTAGACTTACTTTTTTACATGGGGTGCCCTATTTTGGCAATGAACAAATTTATACATAGTATGTGGTCTTGCCACCAGACCATATTCATCAATTACTTAAATGCCCTTTGTGGTAATTTTACCCTCCACCTTTTCAAATGCATTTAGCTTAAAGACAGTCACCGGTCAGAAAGTGCTTCTGTTTATTTGCTGCTGAAGTAATTGTTCTTACCTACTTCTGCCTTTTAAAGGCACTACTTTTTCCTTTCTTCTGTTTTTCACTTTTTCATTTACATTTTTTAAGCATGTCAATATCACCTGGGCCTGTCTGTCCTAGTGTGATTATGATAATGTTATTTCATTAAGATCTTTCATTCTTGTAAGATATATTGTGGGGAAAAAAAACCCCAAACACAACAATAAAGCTTCAAGATGATCAAGAAGAAACATATAAATACTCGGATAGAAAATTCTGGCACACACGTGATGAAAATATTTTGTGGAAATATTCACCTGTCTCAAAGGAAAGGCCGTGTACACAAAATGAGAAAAAAAAGTAAACAATCAATCATTAACATATTAGTGAAAGATTACTGTAAATTGGATCATTATATTCATTTTTTTTCTTTTTAGGTTAATTAATGCTTTTGTACTTCTTGAGTGAAAATTTTATGTTGCATTTAGTGACTCCATACACTGGAGAGCTTCAATCATGAACTTGTACTGTAATGTGGCTTTTTGTTCATCAATCCACAATAAACACAGTCAAGTTATTATCCCTTCGGATTTGACAGGTTAATGATCATCTATAAACTGTAATTGAAAGATGGTAACGGTTCTTTGTGTATTTTACACATTGTCTTGTTAATAGTGTATTAAAATATATACAAATATTTCCCGAATTGAATTGAAAAGCTTAGCTTTCATTATGGACCTGTCGATGAAGATTTCATAAGATAATTCAGAAATTTATAAAAGAGTAAAATGTTCTTCTGAATGTAGTTAAAAGAAGTTTAACTAAACAGATAATTGTCACTACTTATGTCAAATTTTTTATGTAAGGGAGATAATTATACACATCATACCTTTCATGGGTCGAGATTATCCTAAAAAATATAGACTTGATTAGATATTTGAATAAAGAGAGTCATTAAAAAATATATTTCATTACAATGTGTTCCATGAAGTAAATGTTAATTAAATATAAAGTAACATGAAAAGGAACACTTGTTTTTACATATTGCCACTACTTAAATTTATTGATAAACATATAACACTGTCTCACTCTCAATTTATTCTCACAGCATTTGAATTTTTGACCACAAAATATTAGATAATAATTCATGCTATGTGTCCCAAACAGATCATGATAAATTTCTGTCAAAATATTTTTTGTTTCATTGACTGCTATAATCAGTTTTTTTGTTATTGTTGTAATTTCCAAGGGTCCCTTCTTTCCATCACATTTTATTTCCTTCCATCCCTCTCATCTCAAGGCTGATATTTAAATGAAGTGTGATAACAACTATGAATGTTATAATGATGTCAGTTACCATTAGCATCTCATCATCATTCATATCACAGATCTGCGACTCATCTTTGACATGACAAAGACTGAGTGAGGAATGTACAAAGTAATTTATTTTTAGTCTGTGCATCATAGATTTTGACTTATACAGTGTCCAGTCTTATCACATCATATTTATAGGTATCAAAGCCTGTAATTGTCCTGCTGTTCAGCAGATTTTGCTCTGTAATTTTCACAATTCTGCTGTAAAATTTGTCTCATCAGAACAAAAATATGGTTTAAAATATTATTTTGGTCCTTTTCTGGCTGACACCATATTCAGGTAATGGAGGTGGCGTTATGCTATCGAGGAAACATGTTACGACTTCCAGAAAAGGTGTACACATAACATTGTAGGATTTCATCTCCAGCAAGGCTTCCAGGCTCGTTATGATTGTTGACCATGTAGAACAGCTTTCAGAAAGCGACATAAAGAAAAATTCTACGAATTCTAATTTCTTTGTTGCTGATTGAGGTGATGAAACTAGCTGAGAAGAACCAGACTGATAGTCTTGAAATTGTAGTTGATTTTCAACTGTGCATTTTCTTTGCTTTATGATGCTGTATTTGTTAATATCACATTAACATCAATTTTTTTCTAACTTTTTAAAAAGAGTTTACGAACAATGGAATGTTTCGGACTGAACAAACAATTCATGATGCTATAAATCTTTTGATATTTTGTTTGGAATTTATACCGTCTGCGTGTTTGTCAACATATTCAACTATTGGTTATTATTATTTCTTTTAATTTCTTAGATAAGAAATTTGAGTTCAGATTTTTTTGGGACACCGTGCAGTTTAAGCTTCTGCTGCTTAGCAAGACTGCATGAATGTACATAGGTGTTCATTGATTGTAAAAAGTCATTAAAATTCAGAGATTTACGGCCCCCTTTTGTTAGACCTTATGAATCTTTCGCAAATAGATCCAGTGGTTTCTCTATCCTATCCTATTCAACTACTTCCTCAATGGTGAAGTGAAAGGAGAATTTGATGAAGATTAACGCTCCCTAAACATAAATCAATCAGTCACCTTATTAAAAGTAAAACTGGAAACCGAGAGTGGATAAAACTTGGTATTCCCTTGAAGTGAGATTTTCTTCATTGATCAGGAAAATGATCGCAAAGTACCTACAATATATCTCAAGCACACATATACCTCATATTCATCCTTTAACATTTTCATTCAATAATTATATTTCAGGAGTGTAGGAGTCCCCTGAGCTGTTAATCAAATAGTCTCTATATATGGGCATTTGATTTTATTTCTTGTTTCTGTCATCATATAAGTAACTGGTGGAGTCTATTGGCAATTGCTTTAAGTGTCCAGTCTTTCTCTCTTTAACTTCATCTTCTGACCAGCTTATAATATATATATCACACTTTCTTTTCTCATCATGACAGCATGGCCATTGGATCAACTAAATTCTGTGAGGGTGGTTGTCAGGCCGTTGCTGATACAGGCACCTCTCTGTTGGCTGGTCCAACTGAGGAAGTAACTAAAATCAATAAACTGATTGGAGCCACCGCATTCGTTGGTGGGGAGGTAATTAATTTTTGTTCTTTTTTTATGTTGTTTGAAATAATGTTGACATTATTTTTCCAAACAGTGCCTCTTTATTTTATTTTTTTCTAAATTCGGCCACTGCATTTTATGTATTGACTTAATTTGTCTCTCAAAATGGCCATAATGATTTTAATTCATTCCTTGTATTTCTAGGAGAACAGGGGTTGCTTCATGTATTATTAAATAGCCTATTTGAACATTTGCATTTTATGGTTTTGTATCGTTATCTTTCTTTCTTTCTCCACTGCTTTCTGCTCACTCTTGATTAGGGATTGGTTATCTGGATCCTCTTCTCCACCAGCCCACATCCAGGGCATTCTCTTGTGTCATCACCTGTATTTCAATGTAACTAGATCTCTACTTCAATTTAGCCAGATTTAGTCCATACTCTAATCCTCAATCTTACTTATCTAGTCCATACTCTCTGCCTCAATCTTACCTGTCTAGTCCATACTCTCTGCCTCAATCTTACCTGTCTAGTCCATACTCTCTGCCTCAATCTTACTTATCTAGTCCATACTCTATTCCTCAATCTTACCTATCAAGTCCATACTCTATTTCTCAATCTTATTTATCTAGTCCATCCTCTATTCCTCAATCTTACCTATCTAGTCCATACTCTATTCCTCAATCTCACCTATCTAGTCCATACTTTATTTCTCAATCTTATTTATCTAGTCCATCCTCTATTCCTCAATCTTACCTATCTAGTCCATTCTCTATTCCTCAATCTTACCTATCTATTCCATCCTCTATTCCTCAATCTTACCTATCTAGTCCATCCTCTATTCCTCAATCTTACCTATCTAGTCCATTCTCTATTCCTCAATCGTACCTATCTAGTCCCTCCTCTTTTCCTCAATCTTACCTATCTAGTCCATACTCTATTCCTCAATCGTACCTATCTAGTCCATCCTCTGTTCCTCAAACTTACTACATGTATAACTAGTCCATCCTCTCTATCTTAATCGGACTAAATCTAGACAATCATCTTTTCCTCAATCTTATTAAACTAGTCCATTCTCTCTCCTTCAATCTTACTTCCTCTGTACACCCTCTGTATCTGAATCTTACTGGATCTAGTCTTTCCTCCCTCCCTCAGTCTTACTAAATCTAGACTTTTTTCTCCACCTCAATTTTTTAAGATCTAGTCCATCCTCTTTCCCTCAATCTTACAGGATACAGTCTATTCGTCTTGCCTGTTGTCTTTTTTCTGGATCTTTGTTGTTCTTTAAAAAAAAAAAAGTTTACAAACTCAGTTAACTCATTAGTGTTTACAATCTTTGGCGGCCATCTTGCCCTGTACGTTCAACTTCCTGCCAACCGTAGCAACCCTGATGTGTTTACATTTTTTTGACTTCCTGCTGGGTGAAGTGCAGGTGTCTCAATGAATCGCCACTAGCGGCATTAATAACTTATAAATTTATATGAAACTTCCCATGTATGAAGATAAATGAATGCTTGTTTGCCTGGTTTTGTCAAATCTTGATTATTTTAAGTGGAAGTTGTTTTAAGTTGTGATTGAGATCAAGAAAAGTGAGATTGC
>JBBPCV010488554.1:0-11698 GCA_037974505.1 Plocamopherus tilesii
CAGGACTGAGGGCAGAAAGGGTTCCCTACACTGTTAAAGCGGGAGAGGGGAAAGGGAGAAAAAAAGCAGAAAAAAAAAAAAAAAAGCAAACCAACAATAATAATAAAGACAACCAAATAAAAAAAAAATTCAAACAAAAAAAAGCAAATATGATACTGATACAAAACCAAACCATCCAAAACAAACACTGGAAATTGGAAATCTTACTTTCGATTATCTATGGCAAATAAAGACCACCACATGTATTTTTTCCAGCTTGTATTTGACATGTACATGTACTTCTATTGTTCCTACTATTATTCTATATCAGGGTCCTTTTTCTCCGTTGGTGTTTTAGACTGCAACAACAGGTTTTTGATTAGTGGGTGACATTATCGTATACCTAATAAATACATGTAGATTCAATCTAAATCTTATTATGCCAGACATACCTAATCATAGATTTGTAAATTGAGAAAATAAATCAAAGCTAACAAATTGACAATCTGAGACTGCACCATAATTGATCAAATTATCTCTCAACTGATCAGACTGGTGGTTCAAGATCAAATAATAATAATAAACAGTGATCAGGTACTCTGGGGGAAAAAATTAAGCTTTGATAAAAATAATGAGAAATAATGATAGTGGTACACAAATAACAATGACGACAGCATTGTTTAGACTCATCACTACTAATCAACAATTGTAGCTGCAGCATGTACATGTATTAATGAAATTAATGTGCACAGGTAATGTAAGAAAGAAAATGGAAATAAAAGGATAATAATTGCATATTTGGGGCAATTATTGACGACGATAAAAGTATTAAAAGGCTAAAAATTTGAAATTAAAGAAAATATGAAAGATTGACTGATTGAAGTGATGGACACTTCTGAATACCATTACTATTACTATACTACATGTAATATGTATCCAAACACATCACTACACAGAGCAATAGCTATTATTTTTAGCCTTTGAAACATTTAATATAAAATCCATAAATGAACTTCAGGTATACAGACTGTAATCAAAATCACTCATAGTACTTCCTCAGGGGACTGGTACAGTATCAATTTTATCAGATCTACCTACTAGCTACAAAAGCCAACCATCAATAATCATCAAAGTTGCCCTTTATGATTGCTCTGTGCCAATATTCCATTAACTGGTTTGTTTCATTTCTATTTCTATTATCCATCACTCTTATTTTTTACCTTTATTTTCATGGAAGAATGACAGTCTGGTTAAAGCAAAACTTGGTCACTATACTATGTACATGTGACACTAAAATTACTAAAAAGGAATAATTGCTCATTGTTGTACTTGCACAGTAGTGTGTCTCATAATTTTTCTGTCACAGAAATGGCACTATTATTATCTCCAAATCTGTTAAATTTCAAAGAAAATTTAATGATGGACTGAGATTATTCATATTAACATTATTCAACCTTCATGGTATTTAAAAATGAAAGCTGCATGGTTCAAAAGTTTTGCTCTTTTTTTTTTTTATATATAAAATCAAAATATGTCATGGCTCTTTTATGATCACAGTATTCACAGTATCTGAATACATTGAAGTGTTAACTGAATAAAGTGAAGTGTTAACATAAATTCTACAGATCACATTTTGGTTTGTCTTGTCAGACACTCACCTTTATTTAAATTTTCACATTAAAAGTAAAAGTATTAAACAAAATCATCATGACAAAATTGCTACCACCAACATCAACCACACCCCCACATTCTTCCTTCTCTATTTCTTGATGCACATACACTACAGTTTATAAAAACGACCTTTAGCAGAGGTGCACACCTGGATAAGAGTGATTAAAATTGAAGATTTGGAGTGATAAATACATTAAATTAAAAAATAAAATTGAACAATCTCAATGCAACCTTCTTCATAGTTATGAGTTTGAACTTGTTTCATAATGAAACATTAACAAGATGATTAAATTTAGAGGATGACTTTGCGAGAGTACGAATTTTATTACATTGTAACATGTATTGTTATGAACAACAGTGGAGGAGAAGTTGACAACAAGAAATGACAGGGTATATGACTATGACTAAAATTATGACTATACAGTGCAGCGTGTAATCATCGAACTTATTGGGGCAACAGAAATAGTTCAAAGAATCCATGATTTGAGAAATTTGTGAAAGCATTAGGTGATAAAGGAAAACCTTATACTTATGGTATACTAGGGTAATTTAGGATTGTAGTTTGTCCCTCTATCTACTTCAGCCACACAAAAAAAAAACAACAACCCAACCTTTCTTGTTTTGCCTTTTGTTGTTTTTTACTTTTTGAGTTTCAAGTCAAGAGTAAGAGCAGTCAATTTTCTTTTCTCTCCCATTTTCCTGTCGAGCTACCTTTATTGTGAATTGTTGATTCAAAATGTAAGCATGGAACAGTGGATCTAATAATAATGGGCTACAACTAGGTGTACACACATTGACTTAATGTACTAATTTGTAAACATAGTCAAAACTGATGTCAGCATAGTGTAGACTTTTTAAAAATTAATACATTGTGTATTAACCAAATGTTAATACCAGTATGACAATTTCAAAGCATGGATAGTCTATAAATAGACCAGGTGTGTGTTTGGATGCCACTACTACTAGTACTATAATAAACAACGATAAGTAAAAAATAGTAAGGCAAAAAAAAAAAAAAAATTAGATCTAACACACTAGATCTAGAAGGGCATTGACTTGTCGGTAAGAACACTCTGCTTGCCTCGGCGAGGCGATTCGGTGTCACTGTCCCGGGTACAATTCTCAGTGGAACCACAAATTTTTCTTCCTTATATTTCCTATTTTTCTTTATTAAAGTCTTCCCTCTGTACTTGTAAATACAATAGAATCCTGATAACATGAACTTCAAGGGACCAACGGAACTGGTTCATGTTGTGAAGAATTTGTGTTAAGAGGATTGAGTAAAATTAAGGAAAAAATATATGTGCCGGCTTGAGAGGGGGGTGAAGATTTAGTTGATCGAAATCGAAGTGTGTTGATGGAATGAATGATGCTGCTATGGTGTAAGCAACCCGACACCAGCTTAGTCCACTGCGGCCGGCCAAAAAAGAAAGGAGAGGCGGGTGTGTCGTGACAATGGAAAGAGGTGGGGGTTCGGGGGAGGGATTGCAAGCGGCAAACAATCGGGTGACCAGTGGAGGCTGGGGCTACCTATACAGTGGCTTCCTATGGAGGAGGGCATCATCAACACGCTCAGTGACACATGATGGGAACACAATGCCTTGCGGTAGGGAGCAATGCCTACATAAGGCAAGGCAAGCCTTAGGGCTACGGCACAGTATGTGGTCAACTGCCTCCTAGTCCTAGAAATCACCTACTCTAGGAGACTGTGGTGTGTGATGCGCCTGTGTACCCTTCACCACCCCCTTTCCTTTTATGTGCAGAGGCGCCTTTTTAATTGTAATACATGCACGGCGCGTGGCTCGCATAGATCTGAAGCTTTGTTGGTGCAAGAAAAAGTAGGAAAACTCGGAAAAAGTTTACATGAAGCGCCGATTTCACTTCATGTAAACAAGATCTTGTAAAATTTTAGTTCGTGTTATAGAATATTGCATTAGTTGAATAAAGAAGGAAAAAAATCGGGGATTCGCGTCAGTTCATGTTAAGGACCAAATTCGTGTAAAATGGGTTCGTGATAAATGAATTCTACTGTATTTACTGTGGGGCTTTCACAATTTGTCTAGATCTAGTGTGTTAGATCTAACAATTTCTTTGTCTTATAATTCAGCCCCTTGCCTCATAACTTGTGTCTATAGTAGAAATAGCAGTATGACTACTGCCATTGCCTCCAAGTGGACTCCTCACACGACCAGTACTCAGTA
This sequence comes from Plocamopherus tilesii, assembly GCA_037974505.1. NCBI lineage: Eukaryota > Metazoa > Mollusca > Gastropoda > Nudibranchia > Polyceridae > Plocamopherus > Plocamopherus tilesii. The sequence continues at coordinate 3,852 of JBBPCV010488554.1, forward strand.
TGTTGAAGTGTATTCAGTATATTCAATTTGCAGGCTATCGTTTCGGGGTGGATTGAGGGTTGGAGTGCGGGAAAGGGAGGAAACTTGTGTCAGGATGAGGAAATGACTTTGTGTTCACTTTCAGTGATTTTGCACCATGCTATGAATCAAAATACATGTATACAAATACAAATCATTCTGCTTTCTTTATTGTATATAACCTAAAGTGGTCAAATTGCAAACTTGAAAAAAAAAAAAAAAATTATTTTCGTTATGTACACTCTACTCTTAATGTGTCATGAAAATATAAATATAACATTTTTTTCTTCCATTGCAGAAAATTATGAAATGTCCTATACCATGTCCTATACCATTAATGTAAGTAGTGCTGATGATGATGATAATAATAATAATAATAATAATAATAATAATAATAATAAGCAATAGTAAAAATAACAAACCCAAAACAAAAAACGAACTGTAAACACATTTTTTTAAGAAATCATCAAAGGAATAATCATTCCACTTTTTTTTTTTTTTATTGAATTTCATAGAAATAGTATATATGTATATATTAATACAAAAGGTGTACATTATCATTAAGGAGAAAAAATTACAGGAATTTTTCAAATGGAAAATAAAAGAAAAAATTAATGAAAAATTACTTGAAACATCTATTGTCAAAATATCATTCAGTTCTCATCCATTAACTTTTCTTACTAGTTCTAGTAGAATCCTCCTTATAATACACACTTCAGCTGATCCAGTCATGGCAAAAATCGTTAAGAGCATATTGTTACAAGAATAGAACCACTTCATATAAAAAGCAAACACTTAGAAATACAATCCTTAATTCCAATGAGGTTGAAAATTTATAATGAAATGTAGCGAAATTTGAAAACAAAGCATAAAAATTAAATCAAACTATTATACCATGTAAACATACAGCAATCATCAAAGAACTTATGACACCTTTGATTTTTTTTCTAATATCAAATTCTCATACCTTTCTCACAGCTGCACAAATTGCTTGAAAGTTAAGATAAGAGGCACGTGTTGATGGTGGAAAAACAAACTCAAAGAGCATCTCAAAATCCCGAAATTAGATTTATATAAATAAAATATCTAAAACTCAGTAAAAGGTAGTGTGAGTATCATTCTCTTTCCTTGAATTTATTGTTGAGAAAACATATTGTTTCATCTGCTTTGTAGGCCTCTATGTTTTAAGTGTGTTCTGGAGAAACTAAAAGTAATCAACATTGTTTAGATTTGAGTTGAACAGATTTTTGAGCAAAATAGTCATAAAACATATTATATCTGCCTATTCTTGAGTACAAGACAAAAATTGAAAAACAAATTATATCATTTGAAGGATTGCAGATAAAAGAAATTAAAGATTGACCCCTTATACAATTATCGTAGGTTGTCAGAAATCAAAACCTCTACAGACTTGGTGCTGCCCAATTGAGGAACTTGAGTGTGAGTTCGTATCCCAAAAAGCAAGCCTGAGGAAAATAAGAAGAACGGAAATGAGAGATACTCTTGAAATTTCTTAAGCTTATTCTATATTGTTTAAGAAGTTGCCCTAATTCTCTGGTGATAAAGAAGATAAAGAATATGAATGAGGATTAGCTTATTACAAGCATTTAGCCCAAACCTCCGACAAAATCAAAATTAATTCTTAAAATTATGCCAATCTAACATTGTCAAATGTTAAACATTTAAATGACAGAGAATGGTATCACATGCCTGTCCTGTCATAAACATTTCTTTTACCTGATAGACAGGGAAAAAATTAGGAGGAATTATTATGTAAGATAGTGTATTGTTTGAAATTATATAGAGATAAAAGACCGACTGGAAATAGAGGATGAGAAATGCTCCAGAGAAAGTGGAGAAAAATGCCTGAGACAAGACAGACACAAGCGGATTGATCGTACCAAATATAAATGAATAATCGGGTGATTTTTTGAATGAATGAATGAATTGGATGAATGAATAAAATGATTAAATAAATAAATGAATGAGTGGACGAATGAATGAGTTTAAAATCAATTTCCTGTTCTCTATTCATGGAAATGATCACACAATTACAAATGCATACAAATCTGGTTATGGTTAAAGCTGCTGATTGATTTTGGAGCGTTCTATTCTCATGGTTTTGCACTTATAAGGATGAAATTTGAGAAGCCATTTTTCTGACCAGTTTCTCATGAAGTGTATGTCCTTCTGCAAGTATTCGCAAACTGTGTCTTTAAATATGCCTTAGAAAATCTTGGTTTCGTCAGCATACATTTACAGTTCACTACCTTGTTTCAGTGAGTCTGGTAGATCATTTATGTACAAAACAAACAATACTGGTCCAAGAACTCATCCTTGCGGTAAATTAGACATCACAATCTTCCATTATTATCTTCTTTCATTAATAACTTCTGTTCACATTCTAATAGGAAAGGTCGTATCCACTGAATGTATTTCTCGCCGATTCCATATATTTGAAGTTTATGAAGAAATCAAAGACAAGGAACCTTGTCAAATGACTTTATAAAGTCAAAGTAAGCGATATCTATGCATCCTCCATTATCTAGTATGACTTACTGACTTAAAGCCCTTGCGTAGAATAGTCGTCCGAATATTCCATCTGGGCTGCTTCGTATATTTGTCTTGTGATGTTTTTCCACTCCGTCCTATTTTCTGCTATGTGTCACAATTTCTCTGTTCCTTCGTCGTATTTACAGTATATTAAACTGAATATCAAAGGTTGCTACTTACAGCGTTGGCAGGGAAGGCTCTCAACATGATTGGTGTGAATCCTTTGTAAAGACTCATAACGCCTTCTTCCTTGAGAATTTGTCGCATTACATCACGAATTCCATTGGGATACTTGCCTTCAGGAGCTGGATTCATAAACAAAGTAAACAATTGATATTCTAGTTTTATAATGAACGGATAATTAATAACACAATATTTCCATTATTTTAGTCCTACCTAAGCATTAGATGCATGGTATCATGGTCTTCTACTTCTCTTCTAAAGAAACCAGGATACATTCAACTTATTGGAGATGCGCAATACGCAATTCACATTAAAGATCCCTGAGCACTTTTGAGGGTTTTCAAGGAAAAAATTAAGTTCTATTAACGCCCCCTAAAAATCAACTGTGGATATGGGTATAACTGAAGAATAAACCAAACCTGTTTGCAATCTCGACTTGAGCACATCAGGGGGAATGGCCACAGACCAGTTCAAGATCCCAGCAACACCACCAGCAATAATTGTCCTGCCAATGCTCATGTCAGATCGGCTGATTAGATACATTTGAGAAAAAGAGGAAATGACAAATTAGATTTAGCCATTTTGTCGCTGAATTCTCCTTAAACACTTGAAAATCATCTATTGAAAAAATAGTGAATTTCATTACATTACTAGGTCACCACCATAAGAACTAGATCTAAATATTTCTTAATATGAATTAGCAAACATGAAAAAGAACAACTCCAACAAACAAAATTTCAAATATATAAGAATTGCATATTAATATGTATCCATTATTATATCTACATACTTAAGCTGCCTTAAAACAGTGGTATAAATGTTAGAAATCAAGGTCAAATCAATTGGAAGGTAAAGGAAGCAATATACAACTTTTTCACAAAATTACTTAGTAGCAAAATATGATGACCCTCCAAATCCAAAATAAATTTTCAAATAGTACTGAACATGCAATTGTGAGAGATGTGAGTAAGGATCAATTCAACGCAAAACAAAAAGCCTATATATAATACTTACTCTTGGCCAGCAGGTGTAAGGACACGTTGAATCCATTCATACGACATGAAGTACATGCCAGAGGCAGGCATGTCACGCAACAAAGTAGCCATGCTACCGCGGTACACACTGCGAATGCCACCTTCTTTGTAGATTTGCTTGGCACAGTCAACTGGACCTTTGTATTTACGCTCTGAAACACTAGCCTCTTGTTGGATCTGTCAAAGAAATTCATATGATGCCAGAAAGATTTACTTCATGAAATCAAATTTAATATAAATATATATAGGCCTGGCCAAGAAAACAAGCAAAACATGCAGTTATACTTTTAAAAAATAAGTGATTTATATGGAACCTTGCATAGATCTAGATAAATTCAGTTAACACTTTATCCGTTCCCAGGTCATCGAATAGTGAAAAGCTTTGTAAAAAAAAAGTACTGGTAAGAAAAAAATTGGACATTACGAGATGATTTCACTCATATTCATAAGGCGATCAACTTTCCCTCTTGCACAATGATGGCATACAATCGCTTTTTCAAGGGTGAGATTCATTTAACTGTTATTCCTTCAAGTAGAAATAGGAAAGGCATGGAACAAGCTGAAGAGGATGGGCCAAGATAGGGTTGAGTAGAGAAAATTTGTTGGCACCTTATGCCCCTTCAAGGATCCATGAGACATGGATGGATGGATGGATGGATGGATGTCTTCAAGTGAGACACATTCTGGACAAACTCTGTATTTTGTTTTAATTCCACCTGACTGTTTTAATATGTCTGGATATTGAATTGTCTTTTATGTGTTTTTGCACCCTAAAGTACCTATAGCATCCAAATGAGTCTGAGGTGATCTGTGTAAGATAGCAAGCAGCCTGCATAGCCCAGTATCTATGATGAGAAGGCCTGGTGTCTATAACAAGGTATCTAGTACAATGCACAGCCAGGGTACTTGACCATGCTGAGCTTCATTCAGTTCAGCAATCTTGAGCAAATGCTTTGCATGCAATTCAGCAAGAAATGTTAGGAGAAAATTTCTTGCTGAATTGCATGCAAAGCATTTGCTCAACTATCATTTGAGTTTGATATATATGTTATTACTTTGGACTCTAATGCCTATATTGATATTAATATTTCACAATGTGCATAAATGCTATTTCCATGCTTTAAATGCCATAATTTATATGCCATGGTTATAATTCTTACTTCGTCAGCACACCCTTGAGCTAGATGTCTATTTGACCTTAGACGCAGGATTTAATAAGCTTTGATGATGGTTGGAAAAACAGAGGGAGGTGAGATTCATCTATTAGAATTTGTGCACTGATTAGGGATAATATATGGTAAAATAGCAATAACATCAAAGTTTATAGATATATTATATATATATATAATATATTAAGATTGTCTAACCTGCAAGAGACACTTAATCCTCTCTCCCGGTGCCATGATGACAGTTGTAAAGACTCCAGCCAGCATTCCTGCCTTGAAAAGTTGGGGATATCTGAATAAGAAAACAAATGCCACTATAGAAGATGCAGAACGAAAACGCAGGTGATGATTTCGCTGGACTAAAGTATGTATCAAGCTGCTATCTTAAAAGTTAAGGCATACCATAGCTGGTACATATATTATACTAATATTCAGTGTCAAAAATAATGCAACATATTTTGATTGATCAATACAAAGCTATATTAAATAGTGACAGTAAATAAATACATACAAGAATGGTAAAAACAATTTTCCCCTTTATTTTGAAACCAAACACATTGGTGCTTTAACCTCACTAAGCAAAAAGTGTGACCCATATAAATGAGACACCATTGTATAGTTTCAAAATCAGGTGAGCTAGCAGTTTGAGCTATGTCATTGATACATTTGTAGCAGATTACAGACTTTATATTCTTTTCTTTTGGTAACAGCCAGCCAGTGAAGATCTTTCAGAATTGGCGATAGATACATGATCAAACTTTTTCTTTTGAATTATCAAATATGCTGCACAATTTTTGAGCCACCAGAATTCATTCAATGGGGAACGTGCTATATAAATGCCATTTGTTTTTGTACATGCACATTATGCATTTCATTATTTAAAAAATGGATAACATCTCAGCTTTATGAATGTTTACTGTATAGCATAATAACACTGTAAAAACATGTAATTTACAATAGACTCATAGGCATCATGTTTTTCAAACAAGATTTGGTCGGCAACACATGTTCTGTGAGGTCTAACACGATATTTAGATATTTCACCAATGATCACATAGCAAGAGCTATAATTGGTATGTCGCAAGGGTGATTAACTTTATGTGTGCCCCAGAAAGCCAATACTGATGGATAAGACATGTTTATTAGTTGTGCTTTGCTGGGAGCAAGATGTCTGTTTGTCACATCAATAGATGATTTCTATCTCCGGGTTACTGGTACCTGAGTTGTCCTATGACTTTATGAAACAATCATATCCATGACACTAAGTTTCTGTGCAATGATGTGCAATGATGGCAGGCAGATAGGTAAGTTTCTCATCAACTAATCCCTGCATTTCACTGGCCATTGGTCAAAATTGATCCTGCCTCTTAATTCCTATACATGAGCTAAAAAAAAATGCTACTAATCTTAGCTTTTAATTGAAGGCATGTGCCATACAATGTAGCGCCTAATGTTTTGGTCAGTTTTGTTGTTCAAAAAGGATATAGACAGATACACAAGTCCAGTTGAAAATTTAGCATAGATATTTGTATTTACAAGAGTTATAATCTTCTTTGAGCGCTATCCACCTAAGAGAGTTTGTTTATTTAATTTGCTGTTGGACATGATCTTAGGCCCAACATATATCACACATATATTTAGTATATTATATATCATCATCCGTTTTGTGTTCATTTGCAGAACAAGGCATATAGAGTAAATAATCCTAAAAAAACAACTTACGTAAGTTCCTCATCTGGATGTTTCTGCTGCAGTCGTTTACCAACGCCAAAACCTAAAAAGCATATGGCAAAAATTGGGGCTACACCTGCTATTGGAGCACCCATTCCTTTGTACAAGCCAAAGAAACCCTGCAAAAATAAAAAATTTGCCATCATAAATGTTGTTAAGTACAATCAAATTCACAAAGCTTCAAGAAAATAATGCAATCACAGGTACTTGTTGGCTTACAACCCTGTCATGATTGTTTTTGAGTATACTAAATATAAACCCAAATTGCCAGAGCCTAAACTGTAGCAAAATCATATCTGCCTGAATTTCTAAAACCATGTCAAGTCTCTTTCAACCCTGAATAAATCGTATCAATATTTAATTGCTGCCTAAAATGGCAATGCTGCTCATTTGACATTGTATATGAGTGGTTATTATCAACGCAACAGCAAAATTTGTTTGGCCTAGATTTTACTGAGAGATAAATCAAAAATGTATTTTCTCACTGAGCCATTCTAGAGTTGGCACAGTGGGCTGATCACCTGCTTGTCAGTATTTCTTGATCCAGACAGTTTCCCATGTTTGCATTTCAGTCACGATGCCCTTTTCATGACTGGGTGCAGACAGGGTTCCCTACACTGTCACAGTCACAGTGATAGATAGGAGATGGATTATAACAAAACAAAATAAAACATTATTTAATTGCATACACAGCTCAATTCAAGAAAACTTCCAGCTTGAATACCATAAATGCAAAGAATATAAAAAAAGAAAGAAAGAAATACAGGAAAAAAATAAAATTGTTCATTTCAAACAGTCAGCTCACCTCCTTTTTGACAGTCTGCATAAAACAGTCAAATGTCCCTTTGAACAAAGGTGGTTGGCCAGGCAGTGGCTTGGGCATCGTTTGTAGCCGCACCTTTTGAAGTAATTGTTGTAGCAAAATTGAACAATTTATTGCTTACTGTATAAGGTAAAGAAAGATTCGACTAGTCAACCGTAACAAGTGGTGGTTCATATTATTATGTTTGCTTTGTTCTTTGAGGGTAGAGTCGGATAATTTGTCTCATGAATGTGTTTGAAGATATGCATTCAGGCAACACAAAGTATAATAATAATAATAATAATAATAATAATAATAATAATAATAATAATAATAATAATAACAACAACAACAACAACA
>JBBPCV010489664.1:0-11692 GCA_037974505.1 Plocamopherus tilesii
TTCCTCTTCCTCTTCCTCTTCCTCTTCCTCTACCTCTTCTTCTTCTTCTTCTTCTTCTTCTTCTTCTTCTTCTTCTTCCCAGGTTTAGTGCCTGGGGACACATCTGGTATGGGATGGTGGCCCCCTCAGAGATTACATTTATAGTTGGTACATATTCTTATAAGTCAGTAATCAAATTTCGATACCCAGCTCTTTATTGAAAAACTTTGAAAAATGAATTTGTTCCACCTAATTATTTTAGGGCTCTAAACTGCACAATTACCACTTTTTTCCTACTTGGATCTTGTCACAAATATCTCTTCATGGTCTCCAACCTCCAATTGGATTTAAGGTTGAGGCCTAAGGGTAAAACCACACAGACGCCAGCCCCAATGGTCATACCAGACATTCTTTTGGTCCAAAATCATGAGCATCGGTTGAATAGTAATCACAGATTAAAAAAAAACGGCGACCCCTCTGCACCAAAACCAGATGTCCTACATCAGAAAGTATCAAATTCGAGTTTAGCAACCTCAAAAACCCCAGTGTGCGAAGGATTTCATTTATTTTAGCTTATTCCAAAAGTTACCATTATTATTAGCTTTTTTGTGTGTGTGTTCTTGTATATTCAGATTATGGAACATACTTCCAGTCAATGTAAAATACAACAAAGATACTGAAGATTTTAAACAGAAACCCATGCTTAAAACTGCAGTTGTGATACTAGATGAAATCACTTTTCAGCGCATTAACATGAATTTTGCTACGTTATAGATTTAAGTCAAATATACTATCTTATGTCTGAAATAGCAATCTTTTTTTCTGGTTTCAGTGTCAAATTTACACAGCAAATAGTGTTATAGAAAATGTACTTGCTTTTTATTAACTTTATGCCATTCTATAAAGTACCTCTCATAATAAAACATTTTCGCTTTTTCTTTTTACTTTTTCTTTGTATAATGAAAGGTTGATTTTATGCATTTTATAGTTAACACACGCAGCGGTAGCCGTTATATGCTCTATAATGCATTTGATTTATTCTTATATCAGTTCAGTATTTATTTATTCTTTATGCAATTCCCAGGGCCTAATGGTATAAATCATGGCATAGAATTACATGCCAGCAATGTCGATTATGCTGAGCAGAGACTTATCGACTTCAAAGAGTCCAGCCCCAAATTTGATGACCTTGAATTATGTGAGCCAGTTTTTATAACTGGGAACTGCCTCAACTTAGCCCCAGATAATCGACGATATGACAGGGTCTACTGTGGAGCAGCCTGTCCATCAGAACTACTCAGCTTTGTTCAAAACATGATCAAAATTCAGGGCATTTTGGTAGTGCCTGTAGGAGACCAGGTATTAGCCCCATCCAGATTAAAAAAAGTCAAGTGTGAATTATATATTTGCTTTGTTTCGTTTTTGTGGGCTTTTATGTTTGTTTGGTTTGTTTTTTGGTGGCTATTTTGCTTTGCTTTTTTCTGGGTTTTTTTTTTTTTTATTTTTCGCTTGTTTTTTGTTGTTGTTATTGTTTTTTTGTTTATTTTCGTTTTCAGATTTTCATTTTTCCCAATTATTCCGTAAATTTGGCTAAGAATCCTTTGTAAAATTTATACTACAACACAAAATGATATTGATTTCAAATTTATTCTGCAAATAATGTTAAATGTCTAAATTCTCTTAGGACTTATTTTGTTTCATAGTCTTCATTGCCCTGCTTACCATCGAAGTACAACTCATGTTCTTCCCTATGTTGTGTGTAATGATAAAATTTTAGAGCATCTTCATTTACGGGTATTCATTTTTTATCGCCATTTGACTCCTTTTAATTGAACTATCCTGCTTTAATTGTATGTCTGTATTGTATAAATCCTGCCCATATTCTTGTTTGTATTGGCTTATTTGAATGTATGGGATAAATTTAAAGGTGTTATCGTCCATAAAGCATATCTATGAGGCTGACAACATCTTGGGAGTTTTTTATGCTGTTCTTTTTGACTGAGTCATGGCTATGTTTAGTCAGAAATGTGTTTTAATGATGCCTTAAAAAGAAAAAGCATAAAAAACAGACCAACAACAAAGCAACAGAGTTTTAGCAAAAAATTCTCCTTTTCAACAAAATCTAAGTGATGTTTCATAAAATATGTCAATCTCTCTTTTTTCCCAGTTGCTAAAAATAAAGAGGATTAGTGAAACTGACTTCACATCTGAAAATGTTTTGCCCGTTTCCTTTGCTTCACTGGTTGAACCATCGGCACCAAAAGATATCCAGGATATGATTATGCTGCGTAAGTGTTTTACCTCTCAAGCATGTTGTTTGATATTTGTATGAATTCGAAGAATTTTCAATTTCTTGTTTCAAAGAACGCTATCACATCATGAAACGAAACAGAATGTGGTATATATTCTCGTAGGATCTGTTTATAAGTTGGAATAAATTTCATACATACTGGAGATGCCTGATAGTTTGGGTGAAATTATTAACTGTTCAAGTCTACATGTGCTGTGAGGGAGGTTGACCTTCAGTCATATTGATTTGGAGGCAAATTTATCAAAATTGATCAAGAAAGAATAGGATATAAATGGAAATTATTCTCAAAAATATTATTGGCCCGATCCAGTGAGTTTGAAGTGTATTGAAATTAAACTTTTAAATAATTTTTGTTGGTGTAATGGACTTCATTATTGATAAGGAGTCGGTGTGCCTATTCCAAAAAATGATTTGAAATCATTCCTAACTTTTTTTCAAAACTGCTGCCCTGGATTTCAGTCATATTTTTGTAATGAAGACCCCCTGAATAACAGCCACTTCCAATCTAGTACTCAAAATAAATGAAAAAACTGGTTTTCATATTTTTTTTTTACCATGAAAGAACTTTCCAAATATTTATTGATTCCCTTAAACACGGAGTGATCACCCACATTGTCTTATTACAAACCCATGTTTTTTTCATTACAAATGTTTTTCATTGCACCAATCAATATTGGTCACTGACTTTTTGGTGGAGACACCAATGCTGTGTTGTAGCCTATTCCCAAGTGCTTGTGGCGTGTAAGCCATTTGGTAGGCTTATAACACTCAAGTCATTCACTAAGTTGACCTGACTTGTTCTAGATTCGATTTGGTTGTTAAGTACAGCATTCAATGTATCAGACTGATTAACTTATATGTATATATATATATATATACATACATATATAAGTTGAAATAATATATATATATATATATATAACTAGGAGTCATTTTTATTTTTGTGATGTTCAAGTCCAGGCGAGAAGCTGAGAACATTAGCATGCTGTGTATTCCCCACCCTTTCACCTATGCCAGCATGTGGATGCCAGTAATGTATGAATTCAAATCCAAATTCAAACATACAGTATCTCCACCTAAGAGCCCCCTGCCTGAAAGCATGATTTTCATGGGTAACAGAATATTTTCTCCTAAGAACTCCGCTTAACAGTTTGGCACATTTCACCTGAGAGTACAATTTTTATGGTGGACCTGGTCAACACATTTGCGTAATTTTGATCGTCTTTGATTGATCTGCAACTTCATTTAAGTATTTAAATGTCCTCCATCTCATTCTGCCATTGAGCAGTTCGACTGCTTTCTACATAGACATAATTTTCCTTGGCTGTACACTCCATGTAGGTCTATATGACACAAAATAAGTAATAGATAAATTTATCTTGTCTTTCAATCCAAACCTGGCCTGCACGTTTTTGCTTTGTTGGGCCTTTGATCTAATGTGCATTCTACCTATTGTATAGGTCATTTATGGGTATATTGGAAGGGCAGTAGACTTAACTCTAGAAGCCACACCAAATGCATAAGAAGCATTTATTAGCCATGTTTTCGCTTGAGTGAACTGTGTGGGTGTCCTATCAACAGATGTGGGTTACCTGCTGTCAGTTGAAATGTAATATAAAATTGTATTTTCTTGGGTTGTCTCCATTAAGATTCATCTAGGAGCCCAGTTTTTTAATTTTCTAAAGGGAGTGCTCTTAGACCAATACTACTAACTGTATTAGCTGTTAATAGTGGTGGAACATATTTCAGACTGGACATCTTCATTTGTGGTATAAAAATGGCAATAATATCCTGATGATTGTCCTCCCCATTGTAATCAGTACACAAGCACCAGATTTTGAGGAGAGGAGAAATGTGGTTAGACAGCTAAAAGAACAGAAGGCAATATTGGTATGGGCAATGGTGTCTTTCCCAAGTTGCATGTTCAAGCCTTTGTTACTGTTTATATCACTAACATGTCCTTGTGTGGGTTTGTATGAAGTCCTATCTTTCAAACGCCTGTGACGGTTCATTTATTTGTATGTCATATGTAATGCCTCGATTTCTTTAACATTCTTCAATTTTTTTAATATTCTTTGAAAATTGACACACCTCCCGATGTATATGGAGGGTTTGACGGCAAAATGTGATAAATGTCATTTCTGGATTCTCTTTGGTTAGCAATTAAAATAGATCTGCCATAAGACCTGAAAACAATTTTTCAATTTTTGAATGCTAAATTCTGCATATCAAATAGTATCAAGTTTTCAAGAGTGCATATTTTGCAAAGGGTAACAAACATTACAATATCAATTGCGAATCATAGATAACCCAAAAATGCTTGTAATGCGTTTTGCCATTAAAACCCATCATATGCAGTTTTGTTTTCTTTTTTTCTGTTGACAGTTCCCATTAATTTGAATATTTTCTTATCAATATACCCCACACAGCTGAAGTCAACCCATTGTCACTCCAGGATATGTGCCGCATTACTGTCCGAGAGTCCATTCGAAGCACTTTCACTTTTGAGAAACCCCCTCCGAAAAGCACGGACACATCAACAAAGCAGGGGAAAATCATGCACACGTCAAGAGTCTTCAGGCAAGAGCGTGGACGTTACCCTTTCAATATTCTCCCAACTAATCAAGGATTTATGATCATGGGTGCATTTTCTGATGATAGTGAAATGTCAGATGGTGATTCAAATGTTTCCAGAGATCCTGATGCGAATCCTGCTGAAGTTGATTCAAATATCTCTGATGTCGAAGAGAGTAATGAGAATAATGGAGAAAAGAAAGAAGGTGGAGATGAAAATGCTGAAGAAAAGAATGAGAAGGGTAAAACCATAGATAATGTCAAGGAAAGTGATGAAATGGAGGGATGTTCAAAGATAGCACGTGGAAAGTTAGAATCAGAGCAGAGTGAAGATGGAATTATTGCTGATGATGAAGATGATGATGAAATGGAAATGAAAGAAATGCCCTCTGTCAAGGAAAGTGAAAGTGATGATGAGGAGCAAGATCATAAGATACCAACCTCTCGCAAACAGAAGGATAGCCGATTTTCTGTGGTTAGAACTGCAAAAACTGTCACTGCTTATGGAAAAACAAAGAAGATGAGCCCCATGTTGATAAAAAGGACAAGGGAAGTGACCAAGCCATCTGAAAATCAGCATTCCTTATCTTCTGACGATGAAGTAATCATTGCAGAGTCAAATGTGAACTCATCACCAGCAATAGAGATGAATGTCGTCGATTCAACTGCCAGGAATATTAAAACATCATACAGCACCAGTGCGGAAACTTCAGAAACATCAGGATTCGGATCACTCGGAGATGATCAAATTCATATTGGGTCTGTGCACTCTGGGCTGGGTAATATGGAGGATGATGTAGTAGAAGACAGAAGCGATCGGTCATTGAGTGATGTCCCTGGACTATCAAATAAGTCAACTGGGGAATTTTCACTGTGGCCAAACTTTGGAGTTAATGCTGCCAGTGAAACTGATGATGAAGATGATAGTGACAGTGAAGATGATGATGATGACGATGACGACGATGTGGAGGAGGCATGGATGGATATAGATGATGATATTCATATGAAGAAGGGGCGTGCTGCTGGTGGGAGTCGTAGTGAAAATGGTAAGAAAAGTGTGTCGGAGAGTACCACTGAAAGTGCTGACAGGGAGGAAGAAAAAGAGGACACTGAAGAAGCTGGTCCTCCACCCCTTCCCCCGTCAGGTTTTACTGTGTTTTTGAAGAAACAAGTCGACACATTGCCTCTTCCAAACACCATGAAATCATACATTTGCCATTTCAGGTAAAATTATCATAGATTTCATCAAGAGGAAGATAAGAATAATTGGTGAAAATGGAACATTTCTCATATCACTCTTGATCCATGCTAACATATGTGAATGTGACCTCATTTCTCTAACCCGCATCAAAGTCGCATGGTTGGTATCAATACAGTAAAGACTTTACAAAACGCAATGAGAACAGGAATGGAAGCTCCAATTAGCATGATTAAAAAAATTGCTGTCATCATGGAATCCACTCCTAGCTTGCAGAACTTGACAGCACTTATGTGGATCTTAGCCTTTGTCTTACACTGTAACTGTAATCTCCTTACAATCGTCACATGGTCTGAAATATATTCTGGAGTTTTTACACACAAAAAAAAAAAAAAGAAGTAAAAAAAAATCCTTATATTTTAGATGGCTCTTGTTGGGTTTGTTAGTTGTTTTTTTTTTGCTGAAAAAATAGAATGTAGATTTATTTGAAAGTGGTTCTCAAGAAAAGTTTTTGTGAACAAATTCCTAAAAAAAGGCCATCTTCACTCTCCATTTTCTCATAGCAGTGTGTCCATCACTAAAAGGCTCTAGCTCCAAGATGAATCATCGGAAATGAATGTATTTAATAATTCCAGTGTTATATTTAAGAACAGAGTTTAAGTCACCCTTAATCCAGAATATGACTTTAATGCCGTTCAGAGAGATCAAGTCAAATGTTTCAAGTATTTTCACAGAGTTGCAAGTTTGACACTGCCATTACTTCCAGTATCAATCACTCAGAGGATAGCTCATCAAGTTTGGGTATTGCTGATACGTATGTGTATATTTGTATTCATCATGGAATCCATTTCTGTTCCTCTTTTTTAAAATGTCAATGAAACCTTGAAAGGTGCAAGACTTTGGATTCTGATCCAGAAAGATGAATTATGAAAGTAAAAATGTACTTTGCTTTTCTTTATATCTGTTTCATGACATTTTTATTGTACTTTTTGTGGGGACAAACCACGCGCAAATGGTGCATGGAGCAAACATTGGTTTCAATGAGACCAATGTTGTAAATAATGGTCTAAAAATTGATAATGTAATCCTTGAAAGTTTGTATCAAATTGAGTGGATTTTTTTTTTTTTAAGTAAGCCAATCTCATAAGCATGTGTGAAGCAAAATCATTGTTTCATGCCATGCACTGATTGTACACATTTAAAAATAAACATCAATGCTAATTAATGATACTACATTGAACGTAGTTCATTCTTTGTAGTCTACTTTGATCGTGGTTCATTATTTTGTGGACTTTATCATTCTTATGGTCTGGTCTGTAAAAGAACTGTTTTAAACAATTTTTGCATCGTTTGATGTTTTTGAAGAGAGTGCTATTAGCAGTATTCATGGCATCTTTTGAAGTGAAGCATATAGCCATTTTGTGGGAAGACTTTAGGTAGAACTACCCAGGTTTCACAGGCTTTCTGAGAAGAGCGGAATTGTAACCCTAACCTTAAACACCCTAGCATTTCATACAAACTTTCTGAAGAGACCAGAACACTGACCCTTACCTTAAATTTAATTATTGAAGCACTTCACACAAGCTTTCTCAGGAGGGTTTTACCTAATGTTCCACATTAGATGGAATCTAAGGGGTTCTACCTAAGCACTTCCCATTGTTCTATTTTCAATGTCCATGTATCACAATATAAATATGTTTAAGTGATCTAACCAATGAATATGTATCAACACCCAAGACCCTTGGGGTTTTTACCAGAAAAATACCACAAAAGGAACTGAAATTTGTTGTTTGGGTTCTTACTTTGGCAGCTTGCAAGTAAAAATGCAATTTTGGGTTGAAGCTTTTATCACCCATCTTTACATTCAGTCACTAAACCTTTACCAAGCAATATTATATCAAAGATGACACTTTTGGTGAAGTTTTTGCTAAAGGAATGAAAAGAGGTCAGACACTCTTTAATTTGTAAGGACAAGCCTAGATTAATTACATATTGCTTTTATTTAGATGTGGTGGAATGCAGGGTTTTTTTTTACTTTGTTTCATTAGCCTTAAAAAAATCACATTTAAGTAAATATTTGCTGGATGATAAATTAATTAAATTTTGTAAGAATTTGAATGACCTTGACTCTGATAGAATAACAACAACAAAAAGATAAATAATTAAAAAGAAAAGGCTGTTAACAAGACTGTTCCATCCAGTTACTGTTCTATGTTGTTCCATTTTGTAGAATCCCAGTCATTAAGTTTCAGGAAAATCAGCACTTTGTATATGGAACCTTAAATAAATTGACTTGAATGTTTTGGGTACATACATACAGTGTAAATAAGTTGTTGTTTTTTTTCCTTTCTTATTTTGATGAAGTTGGTTTTTGAGTCAGTTATTGAAATTTACCCTAAAAGCTGTGTACACTGGTCCAAAGTGTCATCTTTGATATATATGTTGACAAGCCTTCATTGTGTCAGACTCTGATCAGTGCCTGATTCAGTTGTACATCAAAAGTCTTTCTTATTAAACTTACTTTTATGGTTTTCCTTCAAAAGAAAATGGTTTCAAAATCATGAAAAAAAAAATCTGTTCATGTTTTTGGTGTGTTCATATCAATAGAAGTCTCATAAGTCTCCCTGTAGCTGTAAGCTCTCACACATTTTTTTTTCCTTTGCATTATTGAACAATATTTTTGCAATTGTAAGCATTGTCCCATTTACATGTGAATTCAATAAATTTAATTAAAACTTGTGTAGGCCTACATATTTTGCTTAGCTACTATCTATGTATTTTGATTTGTGAGGAGTAGCTTCAATTTTTTTTTTCTTTTTATGGAGCTTGTATTTCTTTTATTCCATGAGACTCTTCTTTTTAGTCCTCATGCTTTTTAATTTAAAAACTTTTCCCATTGCTTGTACACCACTTGGACTGTTTTGTGTACCATACACTTTTTTTTTTTAATCTTGAAGTGACTCTTGTCAAGTTTGATAGAAGGTAGAGCTATGTTGTCTCTATGTACGGAGAAAGCAGTTTTTGTAGTATGGTTAACTCACTTCTTTTTCTTTTATTTGTTGAATACTTACAAGGACCAGTATCTAAAAATTACTGATTTTCCTTTTACTTTCTTCTGTATTCTTTTGAGTCATGGAAATCGTAATGTGTTTTGTATTCCTCTCTTCTTTCAAACATAAATGTTTGTTTTTTCATTTCTTTTGGATCTTATGCTGCTCAATTGCTCGAAAAAAAGTCTTTCCTCAGATTGTCTAATTTTTGTATGTTGAATTTGCCATTCTTCATGAAAACTTAAAAAAAAAAATTTTTCATCCTGTGATTGTGAAATTTTCCAATCAGATTAACATGTTTTTATTCTTTTTGGATGCCTTTGTTTTTGAAAATTTATTAAATATTAATACCCTTGCATTATTTTTTTTTTCAGGGTCTGTTAAATCTTTCTTTCCTTTTTTGACAAATGAAAAAAAAAATTACTTACCAAGATTTCAATGAATTTTCTCATATTCAACCAGATATGTAGGCCTATATAGATCTAATTATGTATTCCTTGAAAGTTAAACTTTTAAAAGGAAAACATTAAATAGGGACGCTTCACCTCCCCCCAACCCCTCCTCCCTCCATCCCCACCTCCCTCCATCCCCACCAGGTTCTATTGATTGTGTGACATGAGATAAAGCCTCCCAAGTTTCACACAGACTCTCTTAAGAGACCATGACCCTTATCATAACCCCAAACTAAACATTCAAGCATTTCGCAAATCTTTCTAAGGAGAGTTTTATTTCTACCAAATGTGGTAAAATGTGGGGTGATTCCACCTAAGCAGTTCTTTTTTTAAAACCGCAGAAGTTTGTAAGAGTGAGAGTAAATAAATGCTAATTTCAGGAGAAAGTTATCCACATGAACTAGTAAAGTGTCAAGTGCCATTTTCAAGTCATGAATTATTTGGAATTTAAGAGTCATAGATTTCAGTGTTAGCTGTGAAAACATATATATGTAGAAGATCATAGTTTGTGAACTTTGTCAATAATGTTTTAAGATAAGAGAATTAAATAGAAAATTATGGATTAAAAGATGTGAACAATGATAAAGTCATATATTAATCATTAGCTCCTTCCTTTCTTTTCTTTACAGTTTTGTTTTCTTTGGGTTTTTTTTAACATTCATGTTTACTTCTTCCTGGTCTCAGTTTATAATAATTTCGTTCAAGTTCATGTTTTTACTGATGATACTGATGACTTTTTTCACAGCCCTTAAATGTTAATATTAATATTGCTGTTCTTTGAGCATTCTCCATGCTTGCTATTTTGAACACCTTTTTTTCTTTTTCTTCAAACTTTTCTGATGATACCAAATTTTTACTTTTGATGTGACAATGCGAGTAAGTCTTGCGTATGAAGTCTTTCATCTTTTGAATTGATCAATATATATATATATAAATTTTGCTGTACATTGATGGGCATTGCTCAGGATGAAATTTTGATGTTGAAAACAAGCATTTTTATTATCATGATTTTTCTATTTTTTATTTTTTAATGATATGAGGATATAGGCTATGTTAAGTGTGTTATGGTAGGTATAAATAGTGTTATATATGTATGTCATGATACATAGTTACATGTACTATTATAGATAATGGAGACCTATGTATACCTATTTGTAATAAGATATTTAGCTGTAACTTACGTCATTCTTTTGATCAAAATTGATAGCCACATATTTGGTGTTTCAGTTAGAAATTTATCATCAGTTATTAAACATTGCTCATTAAGACACAGTGATCATGCTGTTTCACAATTGGAATTTGTATGATAGCATCTCACCCGGCATTGGTATCCAAATATTGATGATGATTTTTTTTTCTTCCATTCAATTAAGCTTGTCATATCATAATGTTATTATTGCTATACATTTTTAATGTAGTCTAGGACAGTTTTTAGCTGTTTCACTTTCATAAATTTGACTTGGTTATAGGGGGCTTGTAGTTGAAGCTAGAGTAGTTATTCTTCAATTAATAAAAATAAATAGTCTTTAATCCTCTTGTCATACATGTATTATATTAGAGCAATTTCTATAACTCTTCATTCATGGGCATAACATTTAATATCTTGTTTTTCTTGATTACATATATTGCTCTTTTCTTTCTTTTCTTTTTTTTTTACCCCCTTTTTCTTTCTTTCTTTTTTTTGTTTTTTGTTTTTTGTTTTTGTTTTTTGTTTTTTGTCCAATTCAAAAATGGTGATAGATCTACATAATATACTGATTAACAGGACGTTCGTTCATTGCTGACATTCAGTAATCAAGTTGACATTGGGTAAAGGGGATAAAGCCACCCCCTGCATTATCAATTGACATACCTCAGATTTATTATTAGATCTAGTTCTATGAAAATATTTTGGTTTTGGTTTTTGTATTTTACTCTGGTATGTTTTTATTCATATCCAGAGTTGGTCTATGGATTTTGGATCTTGTACTACAGTCAGAAAATATTCTTGGAGTATTTTTCCCCTCACCGTCCTCCTGCTTAATTAAAACAGGTTTCAACAGCCTGTGTTATTTCATTAACAATAAAAAGAAAAATGACAATAAAAACAACACAGATACAATCAATCTAATACGATTAATAAACTGAA
>JBBPCV010490775.1:0-11692 GCA_037974505.1 Plocamopherus tilesii
ACATTAAAACATCAATACAAAACAACTATACATTAAAACATCAATACAAAACAACTATACATTAAAACATAACAACAAAAAACAACAAACAAAAGAAAACAAACTAAAAGAAATCCAAATCAAAACACGACAAAAACAAAACAGAATACAAACCCCCCTCCAACACACCAAACAGCAACAACCCAACAAAAACCCCAAGAAAAGAAACATAGAAGAAAAAACAAGCACAAAACCCAACAATAACAAACTAACAACAAAACAAAACAAAACAAAAAGCAGGAATGACAAGAGCCTCTATAATGTATAATAGTAATACTAGTAATAGCATTAGTTCTCAAATCAGTCAAACCCTTTTTTGTACCACCAGATCTAGAATGAAAGGAAAGTTGGCACAATAATATAATAATAAAGGTGGGCAATATAACAAGGGAAACAATGGAAGTCACCCTAGAGGACTGATCTGGATAATCGCAACAGGAAACTTGTGGATCTATGGCAGGCAAAGAACAAAATCAAACAAAGTCCCACCATTACACCGCCATAAAACATAAAACTGCCACAAAACTAAGGAGAAAGACGCCACCAAAATCAAACAAAAAACGCCATAAAACATAAAACTAAGGAGAAAGACGCCACAGTCCAAAACAAATATAAGGAAAAGAAGATTCTGAGAGTGTGAGAGCCCAATATTGAAACAGATCACATTGATAAATTGATAAAGATATCAGATCCTTCAACACTAATACATGAAACAATATCAGAAAGAACCATTGACATTATTGACAGCTATTGTGAAGAATGAATCCATGTCTATGCCGATGGATCAGTTCTGAAAATAACCTCTATACTATAAATATAAAGCAGGCTACGCTGTCTAATAATACTCAATATCCAGATGAAAAATGTGCAAAAAATGTGGGGTCTGTGGAGAGAAGTGTTCAAAATATGAAGTAGAAACAGCCTTATATCACCAACACTGCCCTTAACATCACACCTTCCAAAGCTGCTAATGCCGTCGAGTCATTTTCATTAATGGTGCAGTAGTTATTTAAAGCACTTGAAAGCCACCAGAAACTATCTCTTGCTTGTCTCGCGTCTGGAAATCATGAAAAGCTATGGCATTGAGACCCAGACAATGGAGCAGGGGATCACTCTATGGCCCCAACAACAACCAGAAGACCGTGTAAATAACTAAGAACAGAGACAGCAAGTCACTGTCTTCAGTCTTCAGACTCCACTTTCAACAAATCCAACTAACCTGAACCGAATAAAAACTGGTCATGCCCCGATGTGACTCCTTTGATACCAATCTTAATCTTATAAAACACTGTAAGCCGCCATCTTTTTGAATAGCCCAAACTCAAATCAACAAGATAAAACATTCCATCCATATTAATATGCAATGCAACCCTTTGAAAATGATTGTTTCATTAATTACTGCACTGAATTAGATTACACAGAATGCCAGGCAATTCAACAATGCAACGGGAGCCGGCCTACCTCAACTTAAAGTTTAAAGTTAGCAATGTGGAGATGCCTATAGATAAAGGAAAACCAATAAACGACCAGCCTTCCATTAAGTATAAATCAAGATCTGAATTGTCTTGGATTGAATATGACGCTAAAAAACGCCAAAGATCCAGACACCTCATGGTAGCACCACAAGACTAAGAACAAAGATTTTACATATTATATACATATAATGTAGGTCTTTTGCGTCAATGTTGACGATCTTGTAGGAATGTCAATGCTACGCTTGGCTAGTATTCAAAGCGGGATATGGATGCCCAGCCACTGCCCCTTCCCCTGTGAACTTTGTCTCTTCTAATTGAAGTCAAAGTAATGAACTGGTCAATAAGTCTGACGTAGAATAGAAGACGTATGGTGAATGTGACCGTAAGAATGTGTGGTAGGAATTGAATTAATGAGTTAGGCCAGGGTGGTGGCCGATATGGCCTGCTCTTTTCGATTTTAAACATTGAGGTTTCGTTTACAAGCGCAAGGGCACATGGGAACTGCCCAAAACCACTGAGCTACCCCCGCTCCCTATAGAAAGATATTTTTAATTTTAAGTCGTCAAATAAGATTGGACAGTAGAATAAACCGAGTAAACCGCAAAGGCTGGCTGGCTGTCTCATGGAGGTAGTAACAGTAGGAAGGAAATAAAGATGACCAACAGAATATTTCCAAGGAGAATGACAAGAAGCAAGCAGTTACAGTATAATTGTAACTCAAAATCACAATAAAATGTCACAGTGATTAATCAATGTGATGAGAGGAAAACAATATATAAAGGCTCCAGTTAAAAGACAAAACAAAAGAGCAAGTTTTCAAGATTAGATTTAAACTTTTCCTCAAACAAGTAACCATTAAAATAAAAAATAGAATAATGACGAAAACCAAAATTATGAAGAACTGAAAGCTAAATAAACAAAAATAAACTCAAGATAACGTATCTGAGAGAAAGACTTGCTCAAGGAAGTAAAAGATAATGAACAAAGTGCAGAATTTTAACTTAAAAGTTTTTAAGTTTTTTCAGAAAAAACAGCAATTATCCATGAATTTTTACCCAGATTATTACCATGAGCGGTGATCTAAAAGTAAGTAGATTTGTACTTTATTGCCTTGTAGGGGATAATAAGGACAGATCACAAATGATTACTTATTAGCAATATTTATCGTAGGATGCCACTTCGATATAATAAAAGTGGAAGAAAAATAAATAAGAAACTGCCCCGGTACAAACTGCATAGCGAAATAAAAATTTAACACAAATATTAAAACCAAGGATTTGCATATGCAACATCAGAAAATAAAAAAGAATACCGGTAATGAAAAGATTGTGAGCCAAACTCAAGCAAATGATCAAAGCCATTAAACACTAAACATGCAATAAAAGATTCAGGTTTTAACAAAAAAAACAACAACAAGAAACAAGGAAAGTACAATAAGAAATGCAGTATACATGCTAAAAAGATTGTGCCTGGTAACACCAGTGCGAGATAGCCAGGTAAACCTATTCTGCTCTACACATACTACTACTACTAGAAAAAGAAATGAAGCATTCATAAGAAAAATGACATTAGCAGTAGCTGTGTCCAGAACCTCTACAACATGGTCTGATCGGCAACTAGCCAATAGCAACGATACAGATAACAAATAGCTTGAATGAACAATTAAATACATACAATAATATAAAGACCAATAACGATAAAAATAATTATTCAAATGATTATTTTGAAGATTAAATTATTATGAAGACAGACCACTCAAACAACTCCCTTAAAATATACATGTCCATTGTATAAGTGTAAGTAAATCAGTAGACTTAATTGTAATTGTAAGCAAAATATGGATTTAAAAGAAAAATTATTAAAACATTCCACGCAAATTAAAAGTAAAATTGGAGGAACAAAGGCATAAAAGGGGCACTTTGAGAGAAATGTAAATACTTCCAAATCTTTCCAATAAAATGAAATCAGAAATCTGACAAAAGAAACTTCAAAGGATAATAATTAAAACAAAATTGATATAAGTATCAGATTATATGAATAAAGGATGGGTCTTTAAGTTAAAACAAAAAAAGGATAATACATTCAAATCAAACAAAATACCTGGTAGAAATGACTTAAACTTATATCCCATCACCTGTTTTTTTTGTTTCTGATGTTCCATCCTTGTTGAAAATGAGAGCAAAAGAAGAAGGGGAAAAAAATTCTTATCCCAGTAGCTCATATTAGCTGAGCACATGCAAATGTATTCATTCATGTTGAGGGTAAAGCACCTTTCTATTTTTAGACATCGTCGCTGAATTGATTAACAGTAGGATTAAGTTTTATTTTATGTGCAAAAACAAAGTGGTGGGAACATTGAATAGAAGAATAAATACACAAAATAAATGAAAAGCAGTCAACTCACAGCAAATTGGTGACTGAATTGAGAAAGGGACTAAATTCATTGAGTATTAGTGTAGGAAACAAGATGTTATTTCAAGATTTTATCTCATGATGTCTCAGCTGTAATTGTAAGCTTTGTCAAAAAAAAAAAAGAAAACAGATGGTTAACAAAAGAAATGAATCATGACCATCAACAAAAAAAAAAAGAAGAAAAAAAAAGGTAAATACTACCCCCTTTCACTCATCCCCTCCCAAATACACACACTAAGCCCAACAAAAAACAAAAACAAACCCCAAAACAAAACAAATATTGAAACAAAAAAAACCCTCCCCCAAAAAGAAAAAAACAACAACCAAAAAAAAAATAAATCCCAAAGAAATAAAAAAGCCTCCCCCCAAAAAATAAAACGAAAAGCAAAATTTCATAACAAAAAAAAAACAACAACAAACAAACAAAACAAAACAAAAAAACCTCACCAAAAACAAAAAAAGAAAGGCAAAAACCCACAACAGAACTTTAAAATTCCTTGTCCCATCATACAGGAGAATCTTAGATCATCATTACATAAAAAGTCCCTGGTCGTCTTAAAGCTTCTTTCTATTTCATACCTACACTTTCCTTATCATTGGTATTTAGGTGCATTGAATTACACTGAGCATTGCTTGTTTAAATTGTGACAGTGGGTTAGGGAACTTGAGTAGTAAGATAATTACATGGAGTGACCTACCTCTGATGTGACATAAAATACATTTACAAATAAAAATAAATATAAATTGATAAGAGTGAAGACCTGTTTGAATTCACTCGGGTGTCAGTGGGAAATATCTCAAAAAAGGTGGGACAATTCTTGCACATTAGAAATATCATGTGATAACCCTCTGACTAGTCAAACAGCTGTGCTTTCAACAAAACACCATTTAGCAAGAAACAATGAGGGGGGTATTTATGTTCATGACATTATCACAGTCAAGTGTTCATAAATATGCTATCAATGACTTCGTCTCACTTCTTCATAAAAAACCAAAAAAAACCCCCAAAAAACAACAATAAATCCCACTTCAGCCCTATTAAAAGAGACTTGCAGTGACAATAATGCCTTCACCTTGAGGTACAAAAAATATAATAAAGGATTTATTTTTGTAACATAGGTCTGGAATATGCTTGAGTGACTATTTAAAATGTCATTACACCTGATTACAACTTGAGGACAAGAAGTTTTGTACAGGGTCTATTACCTCATTGTTTTATTCAATACATCATGGTTAACAAGAGGCAATATAACAACTGTTGAAGAGAGCCTCCAGCACAATAAGAAGTGGTCTGAGTATTTGAAAAAAACAAACAAACCACAAAACAAATACAACAAAACAAAACAAAAAATCCCCCCCCAAAAAAAAAACAACAACAAAACAACAACAAAACAAAAAACAAACCCCACACAAAAACCAAACCAAACAAACAAAAAAAAAACTCCCCCCAAAAAAACAAAACAAAAAGGAAAGCTGAGACAAAGGGCAGTGATGCAATTAAGACCACTAGAAAATATGCAGATAAATCTACAACAGGTTATAGTTTAAGTAGCCTACACTGATGAAAATTGAAATACATTCTATTCCCTAGTCTAAAACTGAGCCCATGATTTCAAAACAATAAGTATTAGCGTGTTCGCCATGCATCGTAAGTAGTGTACAGCCTACAACATCTCAGTGACGGGTACAGGGCTATTCATGTCAACCAAAATAAATTGAAATATATGTCACAAAGATTGGGCTGAAATGGTCGATACACATTATATTATGATGTTTCATTGATGATTGTCACTGGTGGATTGGCAGCAATTTTCCGCTTTGGCACCTAGGTGGAAATTTGCCAATCCCAGACAATTACAGGTCTAAATAAAATGAAAATTTCAAGAGTTTAAGTTGATCAAAACTTCACTTTGATAAATAAATAATGCAATCTGATAAATTTTCTTAGAAAGTGTTGCCTATTTCAGTTTCTCCTATTTTATCTTGTAGGGTATTGTGATCTCCATATTTCCACAGATCATTTTTCTTTAAAACAAACTAGCACCTGTACAAAATATAATCCTTTCCTTGGTGGAATAAAGCCTGCTTGTCATTTCAGAAGACTGTGGATAAGTTTGAATTTAACCAGTGAAAAAAAATATATAAATTTTTGATGAAAAAAACCCAACCCAAATTAAAATTGAGACTGACCTAAACAAATAAAAATACTTTTTTAGTCATTAAATACTTATTATGGTGTAATGATCAAAAGAGAAGCTGAAGAACAGTAGTTAACAATTAAAAATGTTGTAACTGCCATGAATAAAAAGACAATAGAAAGGCTGATAAATTTCTTGCCAAATCTTAAACTCTTTAATCAAAGAAACTTTATGCAAGCAGTTGAAAAATGTACGTACTTAAGCTCGATAAGAAAATCACATACGTTTATAAATGAGTGTTTCTGTAAAGCTTAAATTGTGTCAAGACGAAGAAAAATAGATGAAATATAACCAGCAAGAAAATTACTTCATTTTGCCACTCTAGAGCTATAAGTTTAATGTTCATATTTTCTCCACCATGAAAGTATTTTGAGAAAATGAGACAAGCATTGATGTAGATTAAAACTTCCATTTGTCATTAGTGTGAAACAAGTCCATGATATATCTTATTCACAAAACTGTTACTGTTCCCCAATAGGCGATATCTTCTTCAGGCTGTGTTATTCTTGTTGCTATAAAGTTTCATTTTATACTTTTAGTTTGCCTGAATTTTCTCAGATTCATTTTGAAAAGGACAGATGGACGATCAATCTAAACTATCTCAAGGAACTTCAATGATCGAACAATCAACTGCATGACAACCACAATGAGGTAGGCATATGTCACATCAATTTCATTGTGATAGTGAAATGACACATGTTTTGGATTCTTGAATATTACATTGCACTGTGGACTTGTAAAAAAATGACACAAGTCAATGATGTCATGGATCACTGATAAAATTTGGAACAGTCCCACTTTAACGGTGCATTGTTTGTCAATGTCTTCAACACCACCAATGTGACCTAAAACATTCATCCAAATGATTGAGACAATTTCCCGAATTGTTTTTATGCTAATTAAAAAACAAACCAAAACAATTCAGGTAATTAGCACATTAACACAAATGTTATCATCTTTGAGTCATTGGATTTTTTATCTTCTTCTTTTGTTTGCCTTATTTTCATTTTATTTTAAACTCTTGCTGTCACAAATATATTGAATGGATTTCAACAAGTTCTTGCCAAAGAATGCAATACATGTATTATGGATGAAATGACGACAAAAAAACAAAAGTTATATCAAACAATATTTATATCCATAAATGAAAGCATGCAGAATATATGAAATAAAAACGATGAAGGAGAAAAAACAACAGTCTAAACGCGACACTATTCTTTCTCTCTAAATTGTATTCCATGTCTATCTGGCTCATCAACCCTTTCGCTCACTTACAGCACTAGATATTTCTAAAAAAAAAAACCAAAACCCTCATTCATTCTCTTATTCTCGCCATTCATTAAATATGATTATTTAAGAATAAAGGAATTGTAAAGGTAAGAGAGTTCATTGTATCATGGAAATAAATATGCTTAGGTGGCGATCAATAGTGATACAGACAAACCTTCATTCAATGATAGGAAGACGTTGACTCTTCTCAAAATCATTATAAATTATAAATCATACATATTCTTACTTGGTATATTTCGCAACACTTAACAAAACAACAATTGATGACAAATTTAAATGTAAGAAAAGAAAAAAAAAGGCCATTGTAAGCTTGCTTCTATTGAAATCAACCATCTTGTCAAAGCCATTATATACAGCCTAGACTTGAAACATGGAGAAGTACTGACAATTGTTTAAGTTTCATGGGTTTCTTATTTGCTTTGTTTTGGTTCCACTTCTCCCCCCTAACAGTAGGCAAAACATTACATATACAGTGGGAACATCATGTGTTTATAGTCATGGGAAGCTTTGAGACAGGATATAAAAAAAGAAACCTCAGAGGACTAAAAATCTACACAACGGAAACAGTTAAAAGATTGAGGGGTGATGATGATAATGATAATGATGGCGATGATGAAGAAAATGATAAAGCGATGATGACCAGAGCATGAGTAGTTCAATTTACAGAGATTGTAAACTGTTAAAAGGGGTAACAAGGATTATTTCTCTCACTGTAGCTATTTGTGAATAATAACACCTAAAAAGCTACAAACGTACTTTTGACTCTACTGCTAAACTATACCATTGACAAATGAATCATCCTTGCGGGATGAATTTTTAAAAAACATGAATTAAAAAAAACAACAACATAGCAAAAACATGATAGACTTTTTGTCCCTTGCCACTTGAAAGGAATGGATTTCTTTATTTCATATGAAAGCAAATTCATTAGATTTAAGAAGAGAAGCTGCTGTTGACTGTAACACAAAATTTCCATGACATCTTTAATTTTTCAACATGTGGTGGTCACAAAAAAATGACTTCAAGCTGATGAGGTAGGAAAATTACCATAGCATCTTAATTGGTCAGTTCAGAAAAATTTGGTTTGCCTCAGTGACGACTTTGGATCTACCTCTAGGCCAAAAAATTCTAAGTAATGAAAAATTTAACCATTTTTATAACACTGTCCATGCTAAATAATAAATATGTAAATAATAGATGTTATAATACGCGGTAGATGTCTAAACTGATCAAACAATCCTCAATAAGCTTGGCCTAGAGCTACATGTATGTAAATAATTGATTGACCACTCATTTTGGTGGAGGCATTAAAGGCCTTTTTCGTGGGTGACAATCCACTCTTAGGATTAGTGAGTTAACTCATTCACCTACAGAAGCGATGGCAAAAACTACAATAGTATCAGATCAAGATCAGACCATAATGGTATCTGAAGAGTGGGCTGCCACCCACGAAAAAGGACTTTAATGCCTGCACTAAAGCAAATGATAATTATTTATTTACAAAAATACTAGATAGTTACTTTTTGGCGCATTGACAGAAAGACTCAGTTAATCGATTTGGTCAGCTATTATGAAGACTAAAACTATGATAGATAGCAAATGTACCAAATACTACAGTTCTCAGATTCTACCATATATCTACATGTGCATTACAATCACCAGCTTTCTTTGTGATATTTTCTGCTATGACTTATGGATTAAATATACATACAATCTATTGTAAAATGCATGGATAATGATATGTTCAACTTTCATACTTAAACAAAAAACAAATAAAAGAACCTTCTACAGCAGCCTCCAATCATAAGCAAACTGGTGGACGGTACTCAATGGCTAAATACACACATTTCATTTTTGTGGTATGATAGATTTTTTCCCTTAAACATAAGCATGTTGTGGCATCTTCCTGACCAGTATAAATATGTTTGAAGGTTACAGTATTTCAACATCACAAGTGGCTTAGAAATTGAATAAATACATTCCTGGTGGCTCACGAACATTTGGCACTCAATAATTGAATGATGATCATAAAAAGGGTATTATGACATCAATGTAATAAGAAGAGAGAGGTAAAAAAAAAAAAACCCCACGAAAAACAAGAAGAAAAAATAAACCCAAACCCTCATAAGCACTAGAAAAAACAAAAAATAAATCAAATCAACCATTTTAGGGATATTATTGATAAAAAGTATGGCTTCAGTTAAGATCTAATGAAAGAAAAAAAATTTGGGGTGAGCCAAAAAAAGACAAAACAAAAACAAGAAAGAAAAGAACAAAAATGTGCTGAGCCTTGACGCACAGATTTGAATACAACCACCCTGCAAAAAAAAAGATTAAAAAGATCATTATTGAGTGATATTGTCTGTTCCTTTTAATAACTTGATATGACTGAAAGAACAAGGTTAACTATTACTGAGATAAAACTTTTGAGCCTCTTGGAAAGGTTGTGAAGTGTCAATTTGGGCTGTTTGGAGATGGATGTATTCAAAACTGAGCATCATTAAAAAAAAAATCAATATAACTGTATGAAACTTTACATGCTTACTTTATCTGAAGTATACTAGACCTATGTCAAATTTCATTTGAATCCAATGACCAATATTGTATAAATTAACATACAAATATTCAGCACATTATTTTTTTTGGGACCCAGCCAACCAGAGAGAGGAAGAGGGAGTAAAAAGAAAGGGAGTGGTGAGGGAAGAAGGAAGAGAAAGAGAGACGAACAGAGTGAGGGAGAGAGAAGGAGGGAGGGGTAGAGGAAAAGGAGGGAGGGACAGAGAGGGGTGTGTGTGTGGGTGTGTGTGAGAGAGAGAGAGAGAGAGAGAGAGAGAGAGAGAGAGAGAGAGAGAGAGAGGGGGAGAGGGGGGAGGGATAGGGAGAGAAAAACATCCACTGGCAAGCAGAGACAGAGTAAGGCAGACAAAAGAGAAAGCACAGACAAAAAATAATAATAATAAAATGCAAAAGCTTTAAAAATAATAACCAAAAAAAACCAAACAAACAACAAAAAAAAACCCCCAAAAAACAACAAAACAACAAACAAACAACAACAACAACAGCAATAAATCCCCATGAATTACTTACAAAGCCAATGTAAAACAATAAAAATAATTCTTTTCTAAGTTGTACGGGGTTACTTTAAAGTGAGACATTATCAATAGTAATAAAAGTAATAATATAACTCATATCAGAATGTTATATAATACATGACCCCTGACCCGTTGTTACAAAAATGCACTTGGATTAGCCCTGGGATCTTTCTGGTTCCTGTACCGCATTGCAAGCCAAACTCCTATGATCTGGGGACAGAAAAAAGATGAAAACATCTAATTTATTCTACAGTCCTCAATTGCTCTGCTAGTTTTCGTGAAAACCAAAGTATAACACATGCATATGATAATGTCCCTACAGTTAACCTTTGACATATTACTATTATCATTACTACTATAAATACTATAATTATTATTATTTTATTATTATATATTATGTACCATTTTGATGTTATAAATATTAATACATTATTATGGTATTATTAATATCATATTACTATATTATTATTATTAATATTTGTATTCATTTATATTATTACTAGTACTACTACTTCTAGTATTATGACCCTTTTAATTCTACTGTAAAATGTGTAAACCCCTTTCACACTACACAGCCCCCTCCCAAACACACACACACATTATTTCTTTCACTTTCTAAGCCTTTAAAATGCATTTAGCAGGGCAGGCATAATTGGTCTGTCGGTTAGATAGTCTATCATTCAGTAAGTCGTCGATGTACAAGTAGAATTAGTAGTAGTAGTTGAACTGATAATAACAGTAAGATATCTATGATTGTTGAAAGGTATATCGCAAAAGAAGACAATATTATGTTTCGTGAGGGTCAAAAAAGTATGGGGTTAAAACATAACTAAAGCGTGATGCCAAAATCAAAAACCTTTTTCTTTTTGTCTGTTTGTTTAAGGGAAATATTTTAAATTATACTTTCAAGTTGAAGGTTACTTAAAAAAAAAAAAGAAGAAAAAAAAAAGAAGAAGAAAGAATAGAGGATCCAAGAACTCTTAGCGAAAAGGGTACATTGTATTACTTCTGCTTCTGTAGTGGCAATACCAAATCAAAGACATTTACTGTTTTATGGCAAGATTCAAACATTTTACCCTTTATCATTCAAAATAAAATGATCACTTGGGAGCAAAAACCAAAAATAAGTAAATAAGTAAATAAGTAAATAAGTAAATAAGTAAATAAGTAAATAAGTAAATAAGTA
>JBBPCV010491886.1:0-11690 GCA_037974505.1 Plocamopherus tilesii
TCTGTCTGTCTGTTTGTCTGTCTGTCTCTCTCTCTCTCTCTCTCTCTCTCTCTCTCTCTCTCTCTCTCTCTCTCTCCGAGCGAAGCTGCCCCTATTTATTCCTATTATAAAGTTATAAAGTTGTTAGCGTTAGGTTTTAATGTTGTATTTTTTTTATTAAATCTTCACGGAAAGGTGTCGTCGAAATTTCTTTCCGTGGATCTCTGCCGAAGGCCATTAAGCTATATCTTTCCTTCACGACTTTATGTAAGGGCTTCACCTACAATTTTCTCTATAAAACCTTTACGGAAGGCAACTACGAGTATATCCGTACTTAAAAGAAGGCCATAAACACTATTTCTTCGCAGGAAAACTTTTCGGAAGGTTTTAATGCTACTTCTCTATGTAAAATCTTCTCCGAGCGGAGCCGCCCTATTTATTCCTATAAAGTATTAGCATTAGGTTTTAATGTTATATTTTTTTAATTAAATCTTCACGGAAAGGTGTCGTTGAAATTTCTTTCTGTGGATCTCTGCCGAAGGCCATCAAGCTATATCTTTCCTTTACGACTTTACTTAAGGACATCACCTTTAATTCTCTCTATAAAACCTTTACGGAAGGCCACTATGAGTATTTCCGTTCATAAATGAAGGCCATTAATGCTATTTCTCTATGTAAAGTCTTTTCCGAGCGAAGCCGCCCCTATTTATTCCTATAAAGTATTAGCGTTAGGTTTTAGGGTTATATTTTTCTATTAGATCTTCATGGAAAGGTGTCGTCGAAATTTCTTTCCTTGGATCTCTGCCGAATGCCATCAAGCTATATCTTTCCTTTACGACTTTACGTAAGGGCATCACCTATAATTCTCTCTATAAAACCTTTACGGAAGACCACTACGAGTATTTCCGTACTTTAGTGAAGGCCATTATTACTATTTCTTTATAGAAAAACTTAACCGAAGGTTTTAATGCTTTTTCTATATGTAATGTCTTCTCCGAGCGGAGCCGCCCCTATTTATTCCTATAAAGTATTAGCGTTAGGTTTTAATGTTATATTTTATTTAATTAAATCTTCACGGAAAGGTGTCATTGAAATTTCTTTCCGTGGATCTCTGCCGAAGGCCATTAAGCTATATCTTTCCTTTATGACTTTACTTACGGACATCACCTATAATTCTCTCTATAAAACCTTTATGGAAAGTCACTACGAGTATTTCTGTTCATAAATGAAGGCCATTGATGCTATTTCTCTATGTAATGTCTTCTCCGACCGAAGCCGCCCCTATTTATTGCTATAAAGTATTAGCGTTAGGTTTTAATGTTTTGTTTTTCTGTTCAATCTTCACGGAAAGTTTTCGTTGGAATTTGTTTCCTGAATCTCTGCCGAAGGCCATTAAGCTGTATCTTTCCTTTATGACTTTAAGTAAGGGTATCACCTATAATTTTCTCTATAAAAACTTTACGGAAGGCCACTACGAGTATATCCGTACTTAAAAGACGGCCATTAATGCTATTTCTCTATGTAAAGTCTTCTCCTTGCGGGACCGCTCCTATTCATTCGTCTAAATTATTAGCATTAGGTTTTAGTGTTATATTTTTCTATTAGATCTTCACGGAAAGGTGTCGTCGAAATTTCTTTTCTTGGATCTCTGCCAAATGCCATTAAGCTATATCTTTCCTTTACGACTTTACGTAAGGGCATCAACTATAATTCTCTCTATAAAACCTTTATGGAGGACCACTACGACTATTTCCCTACTTTAATGACGGCCATTATTACTATTTCTTTATAGAAAAACTTAACCGAAAGTTTTAATGCTACTACTCTATGTAATGTTTTCTCCGAACGGAG
The DNA here is from genome assembly GCA_037974505.1 of Plocamopherus tilesii. Lineage (NCBI taxonomy): Eukaryota > Metazoa > Mollusca > Gastropoda > Nudibranchia > Polyceridae > Plocamopherus > Plocamopherus tilesii. The sequence goes on from JBBPCV010491886.1 coordinate 1,831, forward strand.
CCGCCCCTATTTATTCCTCTAAAGTATTAGCATTAGGTTTTAATGTTGTATTTTTTAAATCAAATCTTCTCGGAAAGGTGTCGTCGAAATTTCATTTCGTGGATCTGTGCCGAAGGCCATTGAACTATATCTTTCCTTTACGACTTTACGTAACGGCATCAAATATAATTCTCTCTATAAATCCTTTACGGAAGACCACTACGAGTATTTCCGTACTTTAATGAAGGCCATTATTACTATTTCTGTATAGAAAAACTTAACCGAAGGTTTTAATGCTACTGCTCTATATAATGTCTTATCCGAACGGAGCTGCAACTATTTATTCCTATAAAGTATTAGCGATAGGTTTTAATGTTGTATTTTTTTAATTAAATCTTCACGGAGAGGTGTCGTCGAAACTTCTTTCCGTGGATCTCTCCCGAAGGCCATTAAACTATATCTTTCCTATATGACTTTACTTATGGACATCACCCATAATTCTCTGTATAAAACCTTTACGGAATACAACTACGAGTATTTCTGTACTTTAATGAAGGCCCTTATTACTATTTCTTGAAAGAAAAACTTAACCGAAGGTTTTATTGCTACTACTCTTTGTAATGTCTTCTCCGAGCGAAGCCGCCCCTATTTATTCCTATAAGTATTAGCGTTAGGATTTAATGTTATATTTTTCTGTTCAATCTTCACGGAAAGTTGTCGTCGGAATTTGTTTCCGTGAATCTCTGCTGAAGGCCATTAAGCTATATCTTTCCTTTACGACTTTACATAACGGCATCACCTATAATTCTCTCTATAAAAACTTTACGGAAGGCCACTACGAGTATTTCCCTTCATAAATGAAGGCCATTAATGCTATTTCTCTATGTAAAGTCTTCTCCGAGCAGAACCCCCCTTATTTATTCCTATAAATTATAAATTATTAGCGTTAGGTTTTAGTGTTATATTTTTTCACGGAAAGGTGTTGTCGAAATTTCTCACTGTGGATCTCTGCGGAATGCCATTAAGCTACATCTTTCCTATGTGACTTTACGTAAGGGCTTCACCTACAATTTTCTCTATAAAACCTTTACAGAAGACCACTACGAGTATATCCGTACTTTAGTGAAGGCCATAAACACTATTTCTTTACAGAAATACTTTTCGGAAGGTTTTGAATGCTACCTCTCTATGTAATATGTTCTCCGAGTGGAGCCGCCCCTATTCATTCCTCTAAATTATTAGCGTTAGGTTTTAGTGTTATATTTTTCTATTAGATCTTCATGGAAAGGTGTTGCCGAAATTTCTTTCCATGGATCTCTGCCGGATGCCATTAAGCTATATCTTTCCTTTACGACTTTATGTAAGGGCATCACCTATAATTCTCGGCGCTTTTTCGTTTGTTACTCCAGGCTGCGTATCGAAAGTAATCCGCCATTTTGGATCGACCAATTACTAGGAATCGAATACAATAGGCAACCCGACTACCACACAACCATGCCGGAATGGAAACAAAACAAAAAACGTAAATCATAAATAAGAAGAAAAATTTGGTAATGAGACTCATTTTCCTCGTTTCCCCGTTAAAAAAAGGCTTGAAATAGAGATCTAGCTCCAGATAGATAGAAAAAATTGGGACCGGACAAATTGCGTATTCGATTCCCAGTAACTACTCGATCCAAGATGGCGGACTGCGCTTGGGGTAACAAACGAAAAAGCGCCGATCTCCATAAAACCTTTACGGAAAACCACTAAGAGTATTTCTGTACTTTAATGAAGGCCATTATGACTATTTCTTATTACTACTACAGAAAAACTTAACCGAAGGTTTTAATGCTACTACTCTATGTAATGTCTTCTCCGAACGGAGGCGCCCCTATTTATTCCTATAAAGTATTAGCATTAGGGTTTAATGTTATATATTTTTAATTAAATCTTCACGGAAAGGTCTCGTTGAAATTTCTTTCTGTGGATCTCTGCCAAAGGCCATTAAACTATATCTTTCCTTTATGACTTTACTTAAGGACATCACCTATAATTCTCTCTATAAAACCTAAACGGCAGACCAGTACGAGTATTTCCGTACTTTAGTGAAGGCCATTATTACTATTTCTTTATTAAAAAAGGTGAAACCGTTAGGTTTTAATGTTATGTTTTTCTGTTCAATCTTCACGGAAAGTTTTCGTCGGAATTTGTTTTCGTGAATCTCTGCCGAAGGCCATTAAGCTATATCGTTCCTTTACGACTTTACGTAACGGCATCACCTATAATTCTCTCTATAAAACCTTTACGGAAAACCACTACGAGTATTCCCGTTCTTTAATGAAGGGCATTATTACTATTTCTTTATAGAAAAACTTAACCGAAGGTATTAATACTATTTCTATATATATGTAATGTCTTCTCCGAACGGAGCCACCCCTATTTATTCCTCTAAAGTATTAGCGTTAGGTTTTAATGTTATATTTTTCTGTTCAATCTTCACGGAAAGTTGTCCTCGGAAGTTGTTTCTGTGAATCTAGGCTGAAGGCCATTAAGCTATATCTTTCCTTTACGACTTTACGTAACGGCATCACTTATAATTCTCTCTATAAAAACTTTACGTAAGGCCACCACGAGTATTTCTGTTCATAAAGGATGGCCATTAATGCTATTTCTCTATGTAAAGTCTTCTCGGTGCAGAACCCCCCCTATTTATTCCTCTAAAGTATTAGCGTTAGGTTTTAATGTTATATTTTTTTAATTAAATCTTCACGGAAAGGTGTCGTTGAAATTTCTTTCCATGGATCTCTGCTGAAGGCCATTAAGCTATATCTCTCCTTTACGACTTTACTTAAGGACATCACCTATAATTCTCTCTATAAGACCTTTACGGAAGGCCACTACGAGTATTTCCGTTCATAAATGAAGGCCATTAATGCTATTTCTCTATGTAAAGTCTTCTCCGAGCGGAACACCCCCCTATTTTTTCCTCTAAATTATTAGCGTTAGGTTTTAGTGTTACACATTTTTATTAAATCTTCACGGAAAGGTGTCGTCGAAATTTCTTTCTCTGGATCTCTGCCGAATGCCATCAAGCTATATCTTTCCTTTACGACTTTACGTAAGGGCATCACCTACAATTTTCTCTATAAAACCTTTACGGAAGACTACTACGAGTATTTCCGTTTTTTAATGAAGGCAATTATTACTATTTCTTTATAGAAAAACTTTACTGAAGGTTTTAATACTACTTCTCTATGTAATGTCCTCTCCAAGCGGAGCCGCCCCTATTTATTCCTATAGAATATATTTCTCTCTATAAAACCTGTACGGAAGACCACTACGAGTATTTCCGTACTTTAATGAAGGCCATCATTTCTATTTCTTTATAGAATGCTTTGTAGGTTTAATGCTACTTCTCTATGTAATATCTTCTCCGAGCGGAGCCGCACCTATTTATTCCTATAGAGTATAAGCATTAGGTTTTAATGTTATATTTTTCTTTTAAATCTTCAACAGAACGGTGTCGTCGAAATTTCTCTCCGTGGATCTCTACCGAAGGCCATTAAGCTGTATCTTTCCTTTTCGACTTTACTTAAGGAAATCAGCTATAATTCTCTCTATAAAACCTTTACGGAAGACCACTATGAGTATTGCCGTACTTTATTGAAGGCCATTATTACTATTTCTCTTTATAGAAATATGTAACCGAAGGTTTTAATGCTACTACTCTATGTAATGTCTTCTCCGAGCCAAGCCGCCCCTATTTATTCCTATAAAGTATTAGCGTTAGGTTTTAATGTTATATTTTTCTATTAGGTCTTCACGGAAAGGTGTCGTCGAAATTTCTTTCCTATGATCTCTGCCGAATGCCATTAAGCTATATATTTCCTTTACGACTTTACGTAAGTGCATCATCTATAATTCTCTCTATAAGACCTTTACGGAAGACGACTACGAGTATTTCCGTACTTTAATGAAGGCCATTATTACTATTTCTTTATAGAAAAACTCTACGGAAGGTTTTAATTTTTAAGGACATCATCTATAATTCTCTCTATAAAACCTTTACGGAAGACCACTACGAGTACATCCGTACTTAAATGAAGGCCATTAACACTATTTCTTTACAGAAAAATTTTACGGAAGGTTTAAATGCTATTTCTCTATGTAATGTCTTCTCCGATCGGAGTTGCCCCTATTTATTCTTATATACTATTAGCGTTAGGTTTTAGTGTTATATTTTTGTATTAGCTCTTCACGGAAAGGTGTCGTCGAAATTTCTTTCCTTGGATCTCTGCCGAATGCCATTAAGCCATATCTTTCATTTACGACTTTACATAAGGGCATCACCTGTAATTCTCTCTATAAGACCTTTACGGAAGACTACTACGAGTATTTCCGTTCATAAATGAAAGCCGTTAATGCTATTTCTCTATGTAAAGTTTTCTACGAGCAGAACCGCCCCTATTTTTTCCTATAAATTAATAGCGTTAGGTTTTACTGTAATATTTTTCTGTTAAATCTTCACGGAAATGTGTCGTCGAAATTTCTTTCCTTGGATCTCTGTCGAATGCCATTAAGCTATGTCTTTCCTTTCTGACTTTACGTAAGGGCTTCACCTACAATTTTCTCTATAAAATCTCTACGGAAGATCACTACGAGTATATCCGTACTTAATAGAAGGCCATTAACACTATTTCTCTATGTAAAGTCTTCTCCGAGCGGAACCGCTCCTATTTATTCCTCTAAATTATTAGCGTTAGGTTTTAGTGTTATATTTTTCTATTACCTCTTCACGGAAAGTGGTCATCGAAATTTCTTTCCTTGGGTCTCTGCCGAATGCCATTAAGCCATATCTTTCCTCTACGACTTTACATAAGGGCATCACCTGTAATTCTCTCTATAAGACCTTTACAGAAGACTACTACGAGTATTTCCGTTCATAAATGAAAGCCGTTAATGCTATTTCTCTATGTAAAGTTTTCTACGAACAGAACCGCCCCTATTTTTTCCTATAAATTATTAGCGATAGGTTTTAGTGTAATATTTTTCTGTTAAATCTTCACGGAAAGGTGTCGTCGAAATTTCTTTCCTTGGATCTCTGCCGAATGCCATTAAGCTATATCTTTCGTTTACGACTTTACGTAAGGGCATCACCTATAATTCTCTCTATAAAACCTTTACGGAAGACCACTATATGTATTTCTGTACTTAAATAAAGACCATTATTACTATTTCTTTATGGAAAAACTTAACCGAAGGTTTTAATGCTACTACTCTATGTAATGTCTTCTTCGAGCGAAGTCGCCCCTATTTATTCCTATAAAGTATTAGCGTTAGGTTTTAATATTGTATTTTTCTGTTCAATCTTCAGGGAAAGTTGTCGTCGGAATTTGTTTCCGTGAATCCATGCCGAAGGCCATTAAGCTATATTTTTCCTTTATGACTTTACATAAGGGCATCACCTATAATTCTCTCTTTAAAACCTTTACGGAAGGCCACTACGAGTATTTCCGTTCATAAATGAAGGCTATAAATGCTATTTCTCTATGTAAAGTCTTCTCCGAGCGGAACCGCCCCTATTTATTCCTCTAAATTATTATCGTTAGGTTTTAGTGTTATATTTTTCTATTAGATCTTCACGGAAAGGTGTCGTCGAAATTTCCTTCCTTGGATATCTGCCAAATGCCATTAAGCTATATCTTTCCTTCACGACTTTACGTAAGGGCTTCACCTACAATTTTCTCTATAAAACCTTTACGGAAGACAACGTCGTGTATTTCCGTACTTAAATGAAGGCCATTAATACTATTTCTTTAAAGAAAAACTTTACGGGAGGTTTTAATGCTATTTCTCTATGTAATGTCTTCTCAAAGCGGAGCCGCCCATATTTATTCCAATAAAGTATTAGCATTAGGTTTTAATGTTATATTTTTCTGTTAAATCTTCACGGAATGTTGTTGCCGGAATTTTTCTCCGTGGATCTCTGCCAAAGAACATTAAGCTATATCTTTCCTTTATGACTTTACGTAAGTGCATCACTTATAATTCTCTTTATAAAACCTTTACGGAAGGCCATTACGTATATTTGCGTACTTAATTGAAGGCTATTAATGCTATTTATTCATAGAAAAATTTTACGGAAGGTTTTAACGCTCTTTCTCTATGTAAAGTCCTGACCGAGCTGAATCGCCCCTATTGATTTCTGTACAGGCTACACCATATGTGCTGTAGTCCGAGCAGTATGGACGAGAATGGTCAGCAGAGCACCAGAAGAAGCATGCAAACGTGACGAGGATGATTATACCTATAAGGTCTTTACGAAAAGATTTAATGTTATATTTTTTAAATTAAATCTTCATGGAAATGTGTCGTCAAATTTCTTTCTGTGGATCTCAGCTGAAGGTAATTAAGCTGTATATTTCCTTTACGACTTTACATAAGGGCATCACCTATAATTCTCCCTATAAAACCTGTACGGACGACCGCTACGAGTATTTCCGTACTTAAATGAAGGCCATTAATACTATTTCTTAGTAGAATATCTTTACGGAAGGTTTTAATGCTATTTCTCAATGTAATATCTTCTCCGAGCCTTGCCGCCCCTATTTATTCCTATAAAGTATTAGCGTTAGGTTTTAATGTTATATTTTTCTATTAAATCTGCATGGAAAGCTGTCGTCGAAATTTCTTTCCGTGGATCTCTGTCGAAGGCCATTAAGCTATATCTTTCCTTTCAGACTTAACATAAGGCCATCACCTAATTCTCTTTATAAAACCTTTACAGAAGACCACGTAGAGTATTTCCGTACTTATATGATGGCCATTAATGCTTTTCTTTATAGAAAAACTTTACGGAAGGTTCTTCTCTATGTAATGTCTTCTCCGAGCGGAGTCGCCCCTATTTTTTTCTATTTAAGTATTAGCGTTAGGTTTAATGTTATATTTTTCTATTAAATCTTCGCGGAAAGTTGTCATCGAAATTTCTTTCCGTGGATCTATGCCGAAGGCCATTAGGCTATATCTTTCCTTTACGACTTTACATAAGGGTATCACCTATAGTTCTCTCTATAAAACCTTTACGAAAGACCATGTCGAATATTTCCTTACTTAAATGAAGACCATTAATTACTATTTCTTTAAAGAAAAACTTTACGGAAAGTTTTAATGCTATTTCTCAATGTAATGTCTTCTCCGATCGGAGCCGCCCCTATTTATTCCTTTAAAGTTAGGTTTTAATGTTATATTTATTTTTATTAAATCTTCACGGAAAGTTGTCTTCGGAATTCGTTTCTGTGGATCTCTGCCAAAGGCCATTAAGCTATATCTTTCCTTTATGACTTTACGTAAGGGCATCACCTATAATTATCTCTATAAAACCTTTATGGAAGGCCATTACGAAGATATCCGTACATAAATGAAGGCCGTTAATGCTTTTAGTCCATGTAAAGTTTTCTCCGAGCGGAACCGCCCCAATTTGTTCCTATAGAATATTAACATTAGGTTTTAGTGTTATATTTTTCTGTTAAATCTTCACGGAAAGGTGTTGTCAAAATTGTTTACTGTTGATCTCTGCTGAAGGCCATTAAGCTATCTCTTTCCTTTTCAACTTTGCGTAAGGGCATCACCTATAGTTCTCTCTATAAAACCTATACGGAAGACCACCACGAGTATTTCCGTACTTAAATGAAGGCCATTAATACTATTTCTTTATAGAAAAACTTTACGGAAGGTTTTAATGCTATTTCTCTATGTAATATAATCTTTTCCGAGCGGAGCCACCCCTATTTATTCCTTTAAAGTATTATCTGTAGCTTTTAATGTAATATTTTTCAATTAAATCTTCACGGAAAGTTGTAGTTGCAATTTTCTCCGTGGATCTCTGCCGAAGGCCATTAAGCTATATCTTTCCTTTACGACTTTCCGTTAGGGCATCACCTATAATTCTCTCTATAAAACCTTTACGGAAGGCTACTACGAGTATTTTCGTTCATAAATGAGGGCCATTAATGCTATTTCTCTATGTAAAGTCTTGTCCGAGCGGAACCGCCCCTATTTGTTCCTATAAAGTATTAGCGTTAGGTATTAGTGTTATATTGCTCTATTACATCTTCACGGAAAGGTGTCGTCGAAATTTCTTTGAGTGGATCTCTGCCGAAGGCCATTAATCTACGTAAGGTGATCACCTTTTATTCTCTCTATAAAACCTTTACGGAAGGCCCTTATATGTATTTCAGTACTTAAATGAAGCCATTAATGCTATTATTGATTGAAAAATTTCACGGAAGTTTTTAATGCTCTTTCTCTATGTAAAGTCCTGACCGATCTGAATCGCCCCTATTTATTTCTATACAGGCTACACCACATGTGCTGATGTCCGAGCTGTATGGACGAGAGTGGTCGGCAAAGCACCAGAAGAAGCATGCTAATGTGACGATGATCTTGATTTCTCTAAGGTCTTTACGAAAGGATTTAATGTTATATTTTTCTATTAAATCTTCACGGAAAGGTGTCGTCGAAATTTCTATCCTTGTATCTCTGCTGAAGGCTATTAAGCTATATCTTTCCTTTACAACTTTACGTAAGGGCATCACCTACAATTCTCTTTATAAAACCTTTACGAAAGGCCCTTACGTGAATTCACCATGGATACATTTCTTGTGAAAATCAGAATGTGCATTAGTTTGGATAACGAGAAGGGTACTTTAAGCTCTTCTTGTTTTAGACATGATCATAAAATAATGTGTACTGATTAGCCACTCCAAAAGAAGAAAAAAACCCAGCAAAACAAAAGAAAACAAAAAATATGCCAGATTATTCAGAAGATGTTGGGAATATTATAGGGAGGGCAGATTTGAGAAGGCCCTATTTCTAGTGCTACTATTGGTCAGGAAGATTAGAATAAACCCATTAAAAAAAACATAAACACGTATTATTCAATCTGTGGAAAGCAATGGGGCTTCTTTGAAATCCAAAATATTGAGCAACTTTTTCCATTGTTCTTGTGATCAATCATGCTAGCCACTTCTGTGTAAAATGTTTTCGTTTTTTATTCTTTTAAAAGTATTTGAAGATTTTAATAATAGTACATACACATATATTGGTGTTATTTATGGTTGTCTTGTTGGTTCATGCTCCTGGTCAGTGTCGTTAGCGATTTTCGCCTAATTTCTTCAATCTTTGCGCCTATATAGCAACCAAACAAAGCAACCAATACGCTCAGTCTTTTTTTGGTCTGAAGTGCATACCATTGCTTTCTGTGTTTGTCAAAATCCGATGTTCCTAGCTTTTGTGGGTCTTCGAGCTATTAGTATTAGCGCTCATATAGAGTGTGTATATCGTTCAAATTTCACATGGTTTTTCAGCAATTAGCACTTAATTATGCAAAAAAGGAATTTTTTAAACTGTCGATATACGGGTCCTTTTCAAGAGAAATCAATCCTATATAAGAACATTTTGAGTTTACATGGTAGTCAGCATATTATGTGGAGTTATGAATTTTTTCTCTTTTCCGTCCCATTTTTTGCTGTTTTGCCGGTTAACATTTGCCGACTATAATTTTATTGATTTCTTCCATTTTGATTAAATAGTGTAGTATGCTTGTTTATTTGCATAGAGAAATCAATCCTCTATAAACCAGGTTGAGTTTACTTAGTAGTCAGCATATTATTGTGGAGTTATGAATTTTTTTCTCTTCTCCGTCCCATTTTTTACTGTTTTGCCGGTTGACAATTTCGTCTATAATGTTATTGATTTCTTCCATTTTGATTAAATAGTGTAGTATGCTTATTTATTTGCGTAGAGAAATCAATCCTCTATAATACCATGTTGAGTTTACTTGGTAGTCAGCATATTAAGCGGAGTTATGAATTTTTTTCTCTTCTCCGTCCCATTTTTTA
>JBBPCV010492997.1:0-11686 GCA_037974505.1 Plocamopherus tilesii
CTATCTATCTATCTATCTGTCTATCTATCTATCTATCTATCTATCTATCTATCTATCTGTCTATCTATCTATCTATCAATCCGTCTATCTATCTATCTATCTATCTATCTATCTGTCTATCTATCTATCTATCTGTCTATCTATCTATATCTATCTATCGATCTGTCTATCTATCTATCTACCTATCTACTTATCTTACTATCCATCCGTCTGTCTGTCTGTCGATCTATCTATCTATCTATCTATCTTTCTAGATAGACGACAATTGACGTCAACGACAGACGTGAAATGCGAAGGACGCCTCTGAAGCTTGGATGCAGTTGTGGACATGTTGACAAGAAATGAATGACGTGTTGACATGCAGTGGATGACCTGTTGACATGCAGTGGATGACGTGTTGACATGCAGTGGATGACCTGTTGACATGCAGTGGAGGACGTGTTGACATGCAGTGGAGGACGTGTTGACATGCAGTGGAGGACGTGTTGACATGCAGTGGAGGACGCGTTGTTGTGCAGTTGTAGACGTATTGACGTCCGTATCTCCCTTTTGGATTGGACAACGTTGGTATTGAAAACTCAGACATGGACGAGTGGACTACACTCGTGCTGGCGTGCCATTTTGGTGAAGATGAATTTGTGGATCATCTTATCAAGGAGGAAAACGTTGATGTTAATGCCGTAGGCAGCGATGGAGTGACGGCACTGATGGCTGCATGTCGTAATGGTCACAGTGGGTGTGTGAATCGTCTTCTTAATGCAGAAAACATTGACATTGGTGCAAGAAACAAGAAGGGAATCACGGCATTCATGTTTGCTTGTCACGGTGGCCATATCGAATGCGTAGATCTTCTTGCAAATGCCGAGAATATTGATATTAATGCAATGAACAATGGTGGAATCACAGCACTGATGACGTCATGTCTGAATGGCCACATGGAGGTTGTGGATCGTCTTCTCAAGATGGATAACATTGATGTTAACGCCACAGACAAGGATGGAATAACGGCACTAATGCTGGCTTGCGCCAATGGCCATAGAGACTGTGTGGATCGTCTTGTCAAGGAGAAAGGCATCTACATTAATGCCACAGACAGGAATGGGAAAACTGCGCTTATGTTTGCGTGTAAAATGGGGCGTACCCAATGCGTGGAGCGTCTGGTTAGACAGGACGGCATTGATATGAATGTCGTTAACAATGCTGGAGTGACTGCGCTGATGGTAGCGTGTGTGAATGGCCGCGCTGAGTGTGTGGATCTACTTCTTAAGGCGGAAGACGTAGATGTTAATGCCGCCAACACGTGCGGATGGACAGCACTAATCTTGGCCTGCCTCGAAGGCCACTATGAATGTGTGAAGCATCTTGTAACACGGGAAAACATTCGCGTTAACTCAGTTGACATGGATGGATGGACGGCACTACTGATCGCTTGTATGAAAGGCCACACTGAATGCATCGACTGTCTTCTTAATATAAAAAACATTGATGTTAATGTAATGGACAAGAATGGATGGACGCCGTTGATGTATGCATGCCATTGCGGTCTCTCTGAGTGCGTTGATCGTCTTGTTCAGTTGGAAAACATCAACGTCAATGCAACAAACAAGAATGGCATGACGGCTTTAATGTTGGCATGTGCACTGGGTCACTATAAGTGCATAGATAGTCTTGTCCAGTTGCAGAGAATTGCTATAAATGCAATGCACACAAATGGCTGGACAGCATTAATGTATGCATGCCAGGCTGGTCACCATGAAGTCGTGGGTCGTCTGGTTCAGATAGAGAACATCGACATCAACGTCGTGAGCAAGGATGGTTGGACGGCACTAATGTTAGCGTGTGGATTTGGGCACCATGAATGCGTTGATTGTCTTACAAAGGTAGAAAACATCGATGTTAATGCCATGAACGAAAATGGAGTGACGGCATTAATGTTAGCTTGTGACAATGGCCATCCAAAATGCGTGGCCCTCCTCGCCAAAGTGGCAAGTATTGATATTAATGCTACGACGAACGAGGATAGATGGACAGCCCTGATGTTGGCATGCCAGAAAGGCCATCATGAATGCTTGGATAGTCTTGTAAATGTTGAGAACATTGATGTTAATGCAATGAGCAAAGATGAAATGACAGCATTGATGTTTGCTTGTCAAAATGGTCACTCAGAGTGTGTGGACGGTCTCTTGAGGGTGAAAAACGTTGATGTCAATGCTATGGCCAATGGTGAAGTGACGGCGCTAATGATTGCATGCTCGAAAGGCCACCCTAGATGCACAGATCTTCTTTGTAAGCTGAAAGCCATCGATGTCAATGCCAAGACCAAGCGTGGAATGACAGCTCTAATGTGGGCATGCTACTTCCGCACATTTGAGTGTGTTGACTGTCTCGTTAGAGTGGAAAGCATTGACGTGAATGCCGTCAACAGTGATGGACGGACGGCTCTAATTTTAGCCTGCCAGAATGACCATTACGAATGTGTAGATCTTCTGGTTAGGGTGGAAAACATTGATATTAATGCAACGAAACGCGATGGGTGGACGCCTTTAATGTATGCATGTTATTATGATCACTTCGAGTGTGCAGATCGTCTTGTTAAGGCGGAAAACATCGACGTCAACGCCATGGACAGTAATGGAATGACGGCCTTGATGGTGGCATGTGCAATGGGTCACCATAACTGTGTAGATCGCCTTGTCCAGTTAGAAGACATTGATGTGAATGCAATGAGCAAAGACGGATGGACAGCACTAATATTTGCCTGCCACAGTGGTCACCATGAATGCGTGATTCGTCTTGTTCGGGTAAAGAATATCGATATTAATATCAAAAGCAATTATGGATGGACGGCACTGATGTTAGTTTGTCACTATGGACACCATGAATGTGCTGACCATCTTACAAAAGTAGAAAATGTTGATGTAAATGTCAAAAACAGGAAAGGAGCGACGGCACTTATGTGTGCGTGTCAAAATGCCAACATTGAGTGCGTTGACCATCTGCTTAATGTAAAAAACATTGATATAAATGCGGTGGACAATGATGGAATGACAGCTCTCATGTTTGCATCTTCCGGTGGCCGTAATGCGTGCATTAAACGACTTATTAACTTCGAGAACGTCAGGAGAAATGAGGAAAGTCATTTGGAAGGAGCTAAACCAGGAACATTGTCCGAAATGCCCTCAGAGTGTACGTCAGTACCACGGCGTGTCGAAGTGAACGCCAAAAATAGAAAAGGAGAAACGGCCTTGATACTCTCAAGTAAAAACAGTCCTGTGAGTCACGCTTTACTTTCTGCCGAGGGGATCGATTTCAATGCACGTGATGCCAAAGGAAGAAATTTTGTTGTGTACGACTTTTGGTCGAAGCGTCTATTTGTTCAAGGCCAACTTTTTTCTGTACCAGAGCTGGACATTGAATCGAGAGATAATAAAGGCATCACATTATTAATGTTGGCATGTCTGCATGGTGACGTGAAATTAGTCAAACGACTTTGGCCGCACATGGATGTCAACGTCAAGGACAACAACGGATGGGCGGCTGTCATGTATTCAAGCGAAAATGGAAACCCTGGTTTTATAGAGCATACTCATCTTCGTGCTGGTCTAGACTTGCACGTGTGCGATGATAAAGGAACCACACCTCTCATGCTGGCGTGTATACATGGGCATGCCGGGTTGGTAGATTGCATTCTATCTTTAGACGCAAAACAGTTATATCAAAGCAATAAAAGAGGAACAACAGCGTTGATGTGTGCTGCTTCGCTTGGTCGACTTGACATCGCAAACCGTCTTCTTCAGTTTGAAGACATAGATATCAACGCCATGGATGAATACGGCCAAACTGCCCTCATGGCTGCTTGCAAGCACGGACACGTTGAATGTGTGGAGCGTCTGCTTCAGGAGAAAAATACTGTGGCGAGTGTCAAAACTAACAAGGGATGGACAGCACTTATGTTTGCCTGTCGGAATGGCGACGTTGCCTGTGTGAAATCTTTATTTCAAAGTCAAAAGGACATAGACATATTTGCCAAAACCAACGACGGCTTTACTGCTCTGCTGATAGCCAAAGAGTTCAATCGATCCAGGTGTTATGACTGGCTTTTGGAAAGAAGTCGAACAATGGAGAGATATCTCAACAATACAGATGCGTATTGTTCTAGCCAATTGGAAATGTCAACGATCGTCACTCCTACCGATGATGAGAATGCCTCAGTAGGGATGGAGCAAATAACGTTTCTGATGTTCATGTTAGCCTGTAAGTCAGGCGACGACAGCCATATACAATCCTTTCTTTCCGAGTACCCTACTCACGTCAATGCCCAAGACAAAAGTGGCAAGACACCACTGATGCTGGCATGTGAACATGGCAAAATAAGCTGCATCAACATCCTGCTTCATACTTCAGGAATTGACATTGATGCGAAGGACAGCAATGGTATGTCAGCACTGATGCACGCGTGCAAAAAAGGCCGTTTTCTAAGCGTTGATCGTTTGATTGGTACGAAAAAAGTCGCTGTCGACGCCAAAGATAATCGAGGTTGGACGGGTTTAATGCATGCATCTAACGGTGGCTTCACGAGAGCTGTTCATCGCTTGATTCGCTCTCGTAAATGCAACGTCAATCATGTGGATGAAAACAACACCACACCGCTTATGCTTGCAAGTCTGTACGGAAGGCTGGCATGTTTGAAAGTTTTACTTCATGCGAAAAACATCGATGTCAACCTAAGAGACACGAACGGTTGGAACGCTTTGATGTACGCTGTGGAAAACGGTTCTGTAGATATCTGTAAAAGTCTTCTTGATGCTGGACTGGATGCAAGTGTATGTGATAGCAAGGGCATGACAGCTTTCATGTGGGCATCTTTACAAGGAAAGAGTCAGATAATTGATTTGTTCCTTTCGCATGAGAATAGAGCTGTGATACGTGCGATAAAGCATATTCCAAAGGATAATTATAATGGTAGGATGACTCCCTTGATGCTAGCAACGTCGATGGGTCACGCTGATATCTTGAAAACATTCCTGAAATCCGAAGAGTTTTCAGAAATTGGATGCGATCGTAATGGTATGACAGGTCTGATGTTTGCGAGTGTCTTTGGTCACGACACATGTGTACGGCTTCTACTGGAGTCCAAGAAGGTTGACCTGAATGAGGTTTGCTTCGACCAGAAAACAGCACTCATGCACGCCTGTGAAAATGGCTATGCCAACTGTGTGGACCCTCTCGTCTCGATGGACGAAACTGACGTCAATGCCACAGAAAGCAATGGCCGAACAGCGTTGATGCTTGCCTGCTGCTGTGGTTTTTACGAATGTGTTGCGCGACTCACGAAGGCAAAATGTCTTAACCCCAATATTGTGGATAGAAAAAGGTTGACAGCATTAACGATTGCATGCCGGATGGGATATTCCAAATGTGTTGATCGTTTATTAAAGGTGAAGGACATTTCGATTAATGCCAAGGATGATTTGGGCGAAACAGCATTAATGTATGCAAGTCAAGAAGGTAATTTCAAATGCGTAAATCATTTGGTGCATGCAGACAACATTGAAATTAATGCAAGAAATGAACTGGGAGCTACAGCACTAATGAAAGCATGTTGGATTGGTTCTATGAAATGCGTCGATCGTTTGTTGAAAGCAGAAAAGATCGAGATTAATGCCAAGAACAATGATGGATTTACACCGCTCTACATTGCATGTCAGTTTGGACGCGATGACGTAGTCAGACGGCTTCTGTCCGAGGAAACAATTGACGTAAACGCTAAGTCTAATTCTGGTATAACAGCCCTGATGTCGGCATCTAACGAAGGGCATGTTGAATGCGTTAATTATCTTGTGGAAGAAGAAATCACTGATGTCAATGCTAAAAACGATGTCGGGGCCACCGCATTAATGATGGCGTGCCACAACGGTCACATCGAGTGTGTGGATCGTCTGCTACAGTCGCAAAACATTCATGTTAACGCCCAGACCGAAAGTGGGTTGACAGCATTAATCCTTGCCAGTGTGAATGGCCACAATAGGTGCGTTTATAGTCTTATAAAGATACCAAACATAAATGTCGATGTCTTGAGCGAGCATGGAGGGACAGCATTAATGGCTGCAAGTCAAAATGGCCATAACGAATGTGTGCGTCATCTTGTCAATAAAGAGAACACTGATGTTAATGTCATGTCTACGTACTCACTGACAGCGTTAATGATCGCATGTCAAAATGGCCACGATAAATGTGTTGAGAATCTTTTAAAGAACAAGAAAATTGATATTAATGCAATGGGCAAGGATGGGGTGACTGCATTAAGAATTGCATGTCAGAATGACCACGATAAATGTGTAGGTTATCTTCTGAGGGAGAAAAAAATTGATGTTAATGCAGTGGGCAAGGATGGGGTGACTGCATTAAGAATTGCATGTCAGAATGGCAATATCAAATGTGTAGAGCTTCTTGTCAAGGTACAAGACATAAATGTAAATTCCGCGGACAAAGACGGTTGGACAGCGCTTATGTTAGCGTGCCACAATGGCCGCAGTGACTGCATTGATTTTCTGTTAAATATGGAGAATATCGATGTTAATGTCATGGACAGAAATGGATGGACTGCGTTAATGTTGGCATGTTACGGTGGACATAGTGAATGCGTAGGTCGCCTTCTTAAGGAAGAAAACATTGGTGTTAATGCCGTGAATAAGGAAGGGTGGACAGCTTTAATGTTTGCATGTAGGAAAGGCCAAAAGGAATGTGTAGAACATCTCCTGGGTGCAAAGACCATTGATGTCAATGCTGTGAATAATATTGGGTGGTCGGCTCTACATGCGGCCTGTAGGCTGAACCAAAAGGAATGCGTGGAGAGTCTTCTTAGAGTTGAAAACATCGGTGTTAATGTCATGGATAAGGATGGGATGACGGCATTAATGCTTGCATGTCAATATGACTTCAAAGAATGTGTGAATCATCTTCTCAAGTCGGAGAATGTCGATGTTAACGCCATGAATAATACTGGATGGACGGCACTGAAGTTTGCATGCAGGAGAGGCCACTATGAGTGCGTGGATCGCCTTCTCAGGGTAGAAAGCATTGTTGTCAATTCCATGGACAAGGACGGGACGACAGATTTCATGTGGGCGTGTCGGAATGGCCACGTCGAATGTGTCGATTACCTCCTTGGGGTGGGAATACAGGATATTAATGCCGTGAATCAGGATGGGTGGACGGCGTTGATGCTGGCCTGTAGCAGGGGTCGTTATAAATGTGTGGATCGGCTTCTGATGATTGAAAATATAGATGTTGATGTCATGGACAAGGATGGGAGGACGGCATTAATGTTAGCAAGTCAAAATGGCCACAATGAATGTGCAGATCGCCTTATAAAGGAAAGAAACATCGATGTAAATGCCACGAAAAAAGATTCTGATGAGGTGAATTACTAAATTTGGCAAACTTAAATAGCCACATCCAATGGGCTAAATCACGTAATCACCGGCTGAAAACAGCGGAGGAAATGAGAAAACGTTTTCAATAGCCTGAAAAACAACAAGACACCTGAAAAGTATTAAATAAAAGACGAGTTATTTAAACACGCACACCCCTTCTTTCTAGATAGAAGTATTGCACATTTAATGAAATATTCCAAAAACACCAATACCAGTAGCTAAACATAAATGAAGGGCAAATTATTCAAAGCAGTTCGAAAACCAGGAGAGAAAACGAGCACCTCTCAGTAACCTACAGCCAACTACCCTACCCCACATCTTGAGAAAAAAAAACATCGCAGTCAATACGCTCAACAGAATTCGACCAAAAATTGAAGAGTGCCTGCCCCACAGTCAAAGTCGCTTCTTGTTTAACAATACGATGATAAACACCAAAATCAGTGAAACATTGGAAATAAAGCCGTTCCTAAGCCATGTTGGCACTCCACAAGGAGACGGTCTCAGTCCCGTTTTGTTCCCCATCTCGAATATGCATTCTAAGCATCAGCCCACGATCACCAATCGCATATTAGCAAGAATTGACATGAGTAATGTAATAACATATACTGATGACGTGGACTTCAACGGACTCGATAATGCCAAGCTGTCTTGTTCAAACACCAGCTGGAAATAAATGTAGACAAAGCGAAGTATGCGACAATCTCAAGATGTGAACAAACTAGAAAGGGACAAAGAAAGAAGGTTCCCTAATCGGAGACAAAAAGGAAATTGAAAAGCGAAAACACTTTTCGTCAGCTGTTCTGAACAAAATGTGAACATGTTACTAATCAAGCCAAATGCAGAATCAATGGTGTGTAATATTATATGCATCAGATATGTACATATTAAACTTGTACATATGCTTTGTCTTGCTGTGAGCTTCTCATTTTGGCAAAGGCAAGAGTAGAGCAGCAAACGCTTTGTGTGCCGTCCAGAATCCCTTAAGATCTCTGAATTTGAAGGGATGTCAACAGATTTGATCGCATCTGTGATATGATTGTGAAGCACGTCAATTTTTGTTTGTTTGTTGTTGCGTTGTTGTTTTGTTGTGGGGGGGGTTTGTTTTTTTTTTTTTTTTCACATTTAATACATAAAAACAGGGAATGTGATGCTTCAATGTATTTATAAGACTAAAGAATTTCTCTTTGAAACGTAACACATTTTAGCTTTGATGTGTTTTTTTCCTCCTCCCTCTTTAAAGTGAAGTAAGCACAAATTCGACACAAGCCATTCACATTGAGTTGCTGTTGCAGAGAGTTAGCCCCTCTGTAAAAATCTAATACAAGATAGACAATCTATCACAACTCGTAACATAAAGCTGAGCTAAGAGAACAATTTTTATAGACTAAGGGTTGGTAATGCAGATGTTTGAAATCAAGAGGGAAATATCCTGCTGTATATCAGGGATATCAATTAATTTATAATTAGCTGTCATTAAGTTGACAAAAACGCATACTCTTTAACGAAAGAAATCCAGGGAAATTCAGTTGTGACAAGAAAATGTTGTCCACTTCGATGGTAATAAGAGAGGAATGGAATGAAAATGTGATAACTTTGTAACATCTACCGCTATGTGCTGTAACCTGTCGTGTGCCAGCTGTCAAAATGCAACAGCGCTACCGGATGATATTTTATATCATGTGGGGTAGAACCAAATGAACGCTCTCTCTCAGGCCTTTTACACAGCCATGAATTGCTTCCATTTGTGGCGCTGCTCTTGCCACTGATGCTAGGTTTTTGTTTGTTTGTTTTTTTTAAATTAAAAGCCGACAAATTACCCCTCGTGGATTTATATAATGGCAATTATTTCCCATTGACAAACTTCAACATTTCTTTGGCCATTGATCAGAATTGGCCCAGCCTCCCGATTCCACTTATATACAAGACAATCTACAATTTTATCTTTTAATTGATGACATGTGGTCCAATGAAGCATCTATGTGCATTTGATTGGCTAATTGTTTAAATAAGATTCATTATTGAAATCAAACATAGCTTTGTATTCATATTGATAATATCGGGGATGTGCCATGTTGAAAAAGCTATAGTATATGTTGTGTATTTAGCCCTGGACGGTTAGATGATGCCAAAGTTTCTTCAAATTGGCAGTCGAAATATATGCACAATGTTGGACCGTGATAAGTGCCAAAGGTTCTTTGGTATCTGGAACGAATGACTGGAGTATCCTGAATGAATGACTGGAGTACTGAGTGTTTTTAAACCTATGGAGTGTTAAATGGTATGTAGGCCTACTTTTAGACATATTGTATTATTATGACTCCTTATTCGTATTCTTCCAGGCATGTACCGACGATGATGTGCTGATGTTCACCAGAACAGCGGAAGGTTTTCCATACACTCTGACTATTATAAATACAGGGTCAGCCGGAAGATCTATCAACTTGATGACCTATGATTGCATTGAGACCAAAGAAAAAGGCACTGTATTGTTCCATTCAGATGAGAAAGATGTTGGGGAAGTGCTAGACTTTAGTACTGGTGCATTCTTAAAACCAGGAGAGATCTTTGTTGTTGAGTTTGCTGTATAACTGTGAGACATGTGGTCTTCCCTTGTCTGTCATAGATCTTTACTATCCTTTGTTTTTAAGTTAATGAAGCCTGGCTCTGTTAAGGAATTAAAAAAAAACTTAATAGAGAATAAGAAATACCAGTTAAATCTTTGCCCATTGGTTTTGTTTTAGATTGTTAAACAGCAGCAATTGAGTGATTGTGGAATTTTAAAAAGTGTTATCTCAAACATGTTGGCTATACTTTTCTCAGTGTCATGCAGAGTTTTGTTATTCAAAGACTCGTCTTGCAAGTCCTTGGTGACATTAAGTAAGAAACTGATAACTATTGTTTGATGACCCAGGATGGGAAATTGCTGTAATCAGTTGGTCCATGGTCCATGTCTTAAGTCCAGTTCCTCATATCATCATACCGATATGTGATTCATTCGCATGTCTGAAAGTCCACAGATCTCTTGTTAATTTTCTAGTTATGGTATTAAATATAACATTTGAGTCAGTGCTTCAAACTTTTCTTTCTTTGCTTGCCCAATACACTACTATTCTCTCTTGAGATTTTACTTGTTTGTTCCTAGTCATAGGTCTTATAAGATTCATCATTACTCTTTTTTTTTCATCTTTCAAAATTAGGGGCTGGGGAAATTTTGATAATTTGGAGCATATTAAAAAAGTCAATAATCCAACAAAGAAAAAGATTGTCATTGATTTATAGTATAGCGTAAAAAAAATTTTGTCACCAAATTGTTTTGCTTTTATTGCTCCAATGAAAGGAAACCTATGAGATAATGAAGATTTGAAAATAAATTCTGTTGGTACATCAACCAGTTTTGATCATTTTATTTTTCTTTGGAATTTGTCAACATGTGTGTTTGTTGAAAATGTTTAGACTTTGTAAGGGTACATTTTAAGAAGAAAAATAATTTACGAAAGAATCCATTTAAAATGACATTTACAGTGGAGTCTGCTTAAGATAAACCCATTTGGAACCAGACCAATGAGTTTATTTTATGCGAGGTTTATCTTAAACTTAACCATCACCAAGGGAAAATCAACCAGTGGTTACAAAATCTGTGGTGGATGAACTAAAAGTTCAGGCAAAGTTAAAGAAAGAATGTGTGGTTCGGTCTAGAATGTGAGCACGTGCCGTGTGTGTAGTGTGTAGGTCTAAACCAGGCTGGATCACTTGAGGTGATTCTTTGAATTAAAATCATTCAATCAAGGGATTGGGTTGAGAGTGAGAGGCGTTGCCTGTTGATGCATGTGTTTTGCAATGTAACAATACGAGACGAGTTGGGGGTAGGGAGGAAAAGTGACCATTGAATATAGGGTGTTGCGTGAGGGAGAATCCCTGTGTAAGACAAATTATTTAAAATTGAAATTGTTTAATGGCCTCTAGCACTACTAGCACAGTGTAGGCCTGTTGGCACTGATGCAACATGTTTATAAAGTAGCCACCGATGTGTGGTGGTCGTCGTCCCCCCCCCCATTGGGTTCGCGATTACCTTGGATTACTGTCTTATGGGTCGTGTAGAGCATTATTACCACATGTTACTATTACACATTGCTATTAGTAATTAGTTACATTAGACTTAGGCCTAGCAAGTAAGCTTGAGCAAACCGCCGGTTTTCCGCAAAAGTGAGGAGTTTATCTTACATGGACTCCACTGAATAATGAAACAATTC